>JAJEJH010000582.1:0-35000 GCA_026122585.1 Anacardium occidentale
CTTATGTTGAATGGATGAAATGGGAATGCTTTACGGCATATATATTTGTTGTGTGTATGATGGATTAAAATGTGTTTGAGTTAGTGTGTGATTGAAGTGGGATTTCTAGGTTTCTAAATGTTTTCTACAAAATCTGGGTTGAGCATATGACCGTGTACCCGAAGGCATACACCCATGTGACCTCATTTCTGTATGAACACGATCTCGTATGGCACTCGTGTGCATATGAAAATTCAGACACACACCCGTGTAGTCGATACACATACTCGTGTGTGTAATCCTAATTTCACATGCCTATGTAAGAAAGACACTGGATGGTGTTGAGGTAGTTACACGCTCATGTAGTATGTTACACGGCCTTGTGCTTTGCATGCACAGTCTTGTGTCTTGCATGCACGCTCGTGTATTCACACCACACGTTTGTGTGGCTAACCAAATTTTGATTAATGTTTCTAGAAGCTAGCATGCCTAAGGACACATTTTGAGCACGACCCTGTGTGCCTTTACACACACTCGTGTGCTAAGCATAACACACCCATGTGCCTTAAGAGAGTAAGATAAATAGTTTCAAAGCATATTTAAAGCAAAGATAAGCATACTTAAGCAACTTTAAGCTATTCCTAAGCACGAAATACTTAAGAATAACGAGATATAATAGTATATCACGTATAATTACTAGCATAGAGCATGACGTGCCACATGAGATATTTTCAGAAATGGATCTAAAGATCTAAAAGTATGATTTTAAATTATAAATGTACAATGTTTCGGACATCAGTTTGTGGTGGATATGATAGGCACTTGTGAGTTCACACGCTTACTAGAGACACTTACTAGAGATGAAAACCAACGTCCACCATAGAGGACATGGTCTTTGACCAAGCTCGTTAGAGAGAGTGTTGTTTGTGCACGAGTAGTTTCATTATAGGTTTAAGCTCACACGACCAAGGTGTCGAATTCATGTGTTCATCAGTCTAGCCAGTATAGTCGATAGTTTCAGATACAATATGTTTTGATATAATTTTCAGCTACACTATATGCATATATTCAAAATCTTTGGATCAAAGTTTTAATATTAGAAAAAATTTTCAAAAAAGAATGAGTTTTAGAAAATCAGACCCAATGGCAAGTTTTATGACTAATGAGCATTTACATAAGATCAGTGCATGTATACCATGTCATGTACAACATTCATAAGGAACAAGAACAGATAAAGACAACTAATATTCTTAAAAATAGATGGACTGAGAAAGTAAGGAAATAAGAGATAAGAAAGAATGAATAAACAACTGTAAAGCAAAGAACAACGAGGCATAATATGAGATCAGTTTGAGCTCGAGACCTGCTTGTGTTAGAGATAGGAAATGCTTATTGAGTGATTTTGTCATTTACCCTTTTTTCCTTCCTTTCTCTTTTACAGGTCAGTAAGTTGGGGATTGAGCAGAAGTGATGCAGCTATCGGATTTTGGAGACAGTGCTTGGTAGTAATTAGCGTAGTTTTGGCTCACATGTTTTATTGCTCATGTATATGTGTGTATATGATATTATAGAGATAGTTTATTTTATACATAAGTAGTATGGGAAGTTTAAAAGCATTATTCGACTTCTTATTATTATTAGTAATATACAAAAAATGCTATTTCAGCTTTCGCATTAAGATTTTGCAAATGGAAGTAGCAGTTAGTTTTTTTTTTTTTTTTTTTTTTTTTGCTGTGGGGATTCTCATCATAAGCATATTTTCAGATTTTCTACTATTATATATATATATATATATAAGGAGTAGTATAAGGGCAAGTGGGCAAGGCAGTGCAGCATATAAAAAGCAAGTTAAGCAAGGGAGCAAGCAAGGAGGCTAAATTATTACACACAGCTGTATGGGCTCTACCACAAATACCTCTGTCAAGTACACAGGTACCACCTATGCCAACACCACTACCTTTACATGTTGAACCAGAAGCATTTTTACTCAGACCTACTCAACTACTAACCAGATACTCTGACAACCTATGCCCAAGTTGTGGGTATCTGAAACATATATTTGCCCTGCAAGACTCTCCTCTAGATATCTCATTCCTCTAATAGCTTTTTTAAACTGTATAAGTTTCTTGCCTCTCACTACCTCTCTCAGAACCCTTATCTATAACTTTTTTTGCAGGTTTAGTAAACACATCCATTCTCTGTAGATAAACTTCTGACCTCAAAGCTCTCCCCAAAGCATCACTGAATCTCTGAAGAGGAAAAAATTTTGTCATCATGTCTTTGGCAATGGTAGGGTGCAATCTATGCACAAACTTATATACTTTGATTACCTCTAAAGTTGTCATGCTAGGGACAAACCTTCATAACTAATTGAATCAAGTGGCATAATTTTTCACTATACTTGTATCCTAAGTCAACTCTATAAACTCTTAGGCTCTAGCATGTACTATATTTGTACTGCGATACTCCTTATCAAAAAGTCTTATAAACTCATCACAAGTTAAACTCTCATCATCAAGAGACATCCTTATGAGATTTCACCATACCCTCGCATCACCTCTAAGCATATAAGTGGCATATATCACATTTTCTTTGTCTATCATGGAAAACAACACCATTGCACTCTCAACTATCTCAATCTAATCTTTTGCTATTACAGGATCTCTAAAACAGTAAACTTAGATAGCTAATGAGCTTTAGGCAAACTGCCAATCGGATGAAGTCTCTTTGAATCACTTGTACTAGTTGTCCTTGTACCAAAACTCTGGCCTCTTTGAAACCCAAACCCTAATATCTAATAACCTTTTGTCTCTTACTCATAATAACCTCTCCCTTGCCCTTGATGGGTCTCTCCTTTGATAGGTTCTTGAGTCTTTGCCCTCTCTGTATGGTATTATCCTTCTCTCAAAACTTCTCTAACTATTTCTCTAACATCATCTACTCTGAGGGATTCTTAGGAGTGATGAGATCTCCTATCATCACTAGTACTCATAAGGTATATTGATACACTACTCTCTTCACCTATGAATCTAGATGGGTAAGATCTCCTATTTAGAAAATCATAAACACAATGGGGTTTCACATCTAATACAAAACTGAAATTCACACTAAAATACTTACACTGATAAGACATGAACAATGGTTGTTGGGATACGCTGGCTCTGGCTCTGGCTCTGGCTCTGGCTCTGGCTCTAGCTCTAGCTCTAGCTCATGCAATTCATAGAAAATAATGCATGTGAAAACTTACGTTTTTTAAGACAAGACTCATATATACTCTGATGGTTTATAACATGCTCTGATACCAAAACACTACGGTAACCCCCACCATAGACCACCGTAGACTACTATTTATAATAAATATAATATTGCTTACAATAGGGAATCTCTACAATAAAATTTGTTGAATTTAAAATTTCGCATGTGGAAGCTAGTATATAATTTACTATTAGTAATAATAGTAAGAAGAAGCTAATGATGCATTTAGATTCCTAGGTTTCTTATGTACAAAACTTGCTACTCATATAGTGTATACTAATAGCATGATACACTCATATATATGATCAAAACTATACAAAAGCATGTGAGCCATAAATATGTTATCTACTACCAAGTCGTATTCCTAAAATTTGATAATTTTCTCATCTCATTCAACTATAAGCCTACTAACCTGTGAAAAAGGAAACAAGAGAGAGCAGTGAGTGATAAAATCACTCAGCAAGTGTTTTCTAACTCTAACACAAACAGGTTTCAAGCTAAATCGTATTTCGTGACCTATCATATTATTTGCTACTGTTTAGGATGTTTTTATTTTCTGTAGTGTTATTTTTCTTTATTTGTTTTGTTTCTTATGAAATGTTATACATAACATTATGTACATGTTCTGATGTTATGTCAATGCTAAAAAATATAAAGTTTTACCCTTGGGGTCTATTTTATGAAAACTTTTTCTAAAGTATAAGCTATGATTTGAAGATTTTGAATATATACAGATAGTACATGTTGAAAACTGAATTAAAAAATATTATATCTGAAAATAAATCTTATGATATTCATACTGATGATAAGGGATTCGACATCTTGACTGTATGAGTTCAATCCTACTAAAATCTATTGATACATAACCAACACTCTTTTTAACGAGCTTGTTCAATGACCATGTTCTCTCTAATAGATGTTGGTTTCCCTCTTTAGCGAGTGTGCAAACTCACAAATGCCCTCTCGTATTCATATGTAACTAATGTCTGAAACATTGTATATCTATACTTTTAAAAACATGCTACTAGATTCTTAGATCCATTTCCAAAAACTTTAATATGACATGTTATGTTTTATGTTGTTAATAATGCATGATATGTTGTTTTATCTTGTTATTAATAAGTTCTGTATGATTAAAAAGAGCTTAAAATGGCTTTAAAATGCTTTTGAACTGTTTTTGTATATTTTTTAAGGTGCACGGGCATGTGTTTCTAAATGCACAGGTGTGTGGGGAGGCACATGAAATAGTGTACTGATTATGCTCTTAGTTTTGCTAGCATCTAAAATAAAATTATAAAACTTTGGCTAGCTATGTATGCATGTAGTATGAGACATATGGTATGCATCAGGGTATAAGATCGTGTCCCACACTTGTACAAGCATGTAGCTACCATCCAACACTCTTATGTCTTACTTATACAAGCGTGTGAAACTGAGATTGAGCACAAAAACGTATGTTTGGGTTTTTCAAATGCACACAAGTGTTATGCAAGGTCGTGCTCATATAGAAATGATGACACATGAGCGTGCACCTATGGGTACATGGTCATATACTCAACTCAATCTTTGTAGGCTCTCATCTGTAAACCCAGAAATCCAACTATTTCTCATCTAAATATTTTCCAACATAAAATCAAGTACCATATCATTCAAGGCCTCAATAAGCATTAACACATTCATCACAATCTTATCTTAATCGTGTTACAACTCATAAACAAAGCATGAAACACATGTATACAGACATATACACATATTATTATGAAATCAATCACTTAATCAGTTTCTAAATCATCATTCACACGTTTCACAAATCAAGTAAGCATTAAGCAAGCAAGGAACCCCATCAGAACTCAACTAAAAAAAGAAATATGCTATGAAACAAGATGAAAGAGGTAAAGGAACACTTATCTCTTGCCATAGAGGCTTGTTTTCTCTCTCTCTAAGAGTCTTTGAATCTCTAATCTATTATTGGACTGTTGGTAGATCTTTCTCAACAACTCTAGGGTTCATTGGAAAATAGAGAAGAAGAAAAAAAAAGATAAAAATTGAGGACTATACGAAAGTTGAAAAAATAAAATGTATATATAGTTGAATAGCATGTCACATAGTTGTGTGCCTGAGACACATGGTCATACGTCTCATGGCAATCTCAATTTTCCTTGTTTTTCATGTCACACATGAAATATCCTTCTAAGAATACTCATATACAAGCCACATCATGTAGCTTCTAAATGACTATTTTACCCCTAAACCCTCTTAACTCTATTTTCTACTAGGAAATCTCACTTTTACCGTTGATTTCAAGCGTAAAAGGACAATTCTACCCTTAGACTATTACAAATGGTCAAGGTGCTCCAGTCAAGGCATGATCAAGCACGAAGTATGAACATGCAAGTGAAGAATTAAGAGATGCACTATTGAACTACTCGAGCAATAATATCATGCAATGCTTGTTCACAAAGAAGAAAGGTTAAGAAAATGCATGACCATGCAAGAAAAGAACACAGGATCATGCTATATAAAGAATGAGCAACATTACCACCTTTATTATGCAAAACTTATTGAATGCATTTTACATAGTACAACCTTGTAGGTTTGACACATGACTGTGCACAAGCAAATTGGTCATCATGTGTGTCTCATGTGCTAATAGTGCTTAAGTCTCTTACAAATTTTTGGAATTTGAAAAGGCATATACGAAGAAATGAAGCATGATCATGTGTAGAAAACATATGACTTTGCATAGTTAGCGGAAATCATAAATTCAATCATTTGAAGTTTGATTGAGACAATAAACAAGGTGAGCGCGACCGTGTACTTGATGGACGACTATGCACCTGAAAATTTTATTATAACGATGTTTTTTTCACTTACCCAACAAAGACAAATTAAATACAATGACTTCTTTCCATTTTCTGCAAGTTTTTTAGTATAAAAGGAAGCCAATTTAAAGTGAGAAAGGCTAGAAATCTTATTACACATACAATCCATAATCTCCCTCATCATTTCTTGTTCATTTTCTTTTTAAGCTTTGTTCTTGATAAACATTAGAGAGACTCTTGTTCTTAATCTTGTGTATCGACCTATTTAGAGGCATTCTCACACCAAACTTGTTGTTTCCAATCACAAAGGGCAACATTCTTTTGTATCAAAACTATTGTAATCTTATTGAAGATAGTGAAAACTTCAATCAAATTTGATTAAGGAAGAGGATGTAGAAGGCTTGCATTTAAAGCTCTAGACCTCTATAAATTGGTTGAATAATCTATTTCCCTTAAGCTCTTTAATTGTTTGACATTTGATTTAATTTATGTAAGTTAAATTGTTTGGTTTTTGATTGTGTGTTAGCAATTGATTAATTGATTATTTTCATATAATTTTATTTTAGTTAATAAATTTTTTTTAATAATCCTGATTACACCCCCCTTAAGGATTCTTTTCTGGCATGAAGTGTTTTATATCCTAAAGTAAGACAAAAGACATAGGCCATAGAAATATTTGTTTCATAGTAGGAATTAATCTTTTATGAGAATTAATTGATTACAAGAACTAGAAAATTATATATGAGAGTAATAAAATTAGCCATAAAGTACATAATAGCTATCATGAACATGGTATTTTATAATGAAAGCTAATTTAAAATCAGTCATAAAATACATTATATCATAAATATGGTGTTTTATCGTGTTTATTTTATGGCTATCTCCATCTTCTCAACTTTTATTAAATTTTGGCTTTCTAGCAAATCAATGTCAAAGTTTCACTATTTTAATATATACTAACTCATTTTAAAATAAAATTATGTATACATATTTCTAATACACATTTTGTGTATCTAAATAATATATGATCATGTGATGGGTTGTTAATTTATTATTAATTTAAAATCATTCAATTACATAATGACACATCATTTAGATACATAAAATGTGTACATATAACATTGCTCCTCATTTTAACATAACTTGGACACTTATAATGCAATTTGCAGACCTTCATATAGATGGATTTGTTTGCATGTTAATGATAGGTAATCCACAAAAGATAACCAATTGGTATGACAATTTACCCCCTCATGTAAGAGATTTTAATTAAGAGTAAATTACATTTTTCCCACCTAAGGATTGACTTGAAAGCACTCTCTCACCCTTATATAATATAAGTAATACTCTTTTCCTCACAATCAAATATAGTTTAAAACTTGCATTGTAAAGGCAAAAAGATAACTTCGTCATATACAAATTTTGAAAGAATTAAAACATAAATTGTTTTACAAATCAAATCCAAAAGTTTTAAATGTACTTTAGCCCTCTAAAAAGTTCGTAAACTTCATTTACACCCTTAAAATCCTAACCACCATTGAATCTCACCATCACAGTTGTCGATGATTGAGCCATAACGCCAAGACTATTGAGAAAGGCAAGTTGTGTGACAAAGAGCTACAAGAGAGACCTGAAAGAGATCAATTATCATTGTGGAGGGAGATTGTAGTTAGTATTGATTTGAGTAACTAAAGGTTTTGCTACCATTAGACCAAAAGCTTATTGTTGAGTAAATGAACCAAAAATGGAGATATGGATGTCTGGAATGCATTTAGAAGTTGAATAATCACCAAAGATGGTTGCTAGAGGTGAGAATGATGATTAGTGTTTGTTAGCTCAAAGAAAGAGGGTGTGAAGGTGAAATGAAAGGGAAATAAAAAAGTTATGCAATTTGGATACTTGAAGGTCTTTTTTTATTTTCATTAATTTAGGACTATATTGTAAATAGTAGAGATAAAATAATAATTTCACTTTTGGCATTGTTTCAAAAATTTTTTTATTAACATGGTTTTCTTTTGAGTGAAAAATCAAATATGTGTATAATTTGGTTTAAATTGTAAAACTGGATCGAAACATTTAAGACTTATAATTTAGTTTGATTTGGTTTATAAAATAGTTCGATTTTATTAATTTAAATTTCAGATCAAACTATTTTTTGTTTAGTTTGGTTTAATTTAAATTTTTTGTAAACTTTTTTTAATTTAGTTTGAAAATTTTTTTAATTTGTGTCAAATCAAATGGTACTGTTTCCTAGAAAAAAATATTATTTATATCATTCCAAGGGGAAATTAAAAGTTTGATGAAAAAATTGTAATTCTCTTTAATTAATTGATAGTACAATAATTTTTTGGCTGGCTATGGTATCCAGCTGAAAGTTGGTGCCGTCTTAAATAAATTGGTAACGAAATTCAAGATGTCTTGATCTGCATGTCTGAGTTTGAAGTTGGAAACATATAAAAATTTTCCTCCACATAAGTTTGGGATCTATTTTCTACGTTGTTTAGTCATTAGAGAATCCACTTTCTCATCCAAGTCCTACTTGGGTTGGCTCGCCTAAAAGGCTCCTCATCTTTTTCACTTTTCAACAACTCTCGCACCTACTGCTCAATTAGCGGCTGCAAGGTTAAGACTTAAATATCCAAAAGCGATGAAGCCGCGCACGTAGTGACAAAAACACAGTGACAGTAGCTAGCTAGCTGGCTAAACCGAGTTTGTGACAAGTATCGATCTCAACTTTGAATATTTTGAAGTAAATAGACGATGGGGTAATGTTTGAAGTGGGAATTGGGAAATAAGAACAAAAATCTAGGTAAAAGTTTGGTGTCTGGTGGATTGGTTAGGTCAATGATCGTGAAACTAGGGCCCGTTGGAAAGAGAGACCTAGAATGCTTTCAAAATTTTCACGTTATTTGAGTCAAAATGATCACGCGAAGAACTCCGCAGGTTATGAAAATAATGGACATCCATGGAAGAATTTCTTCTAGTACATGCATACATACAAAAAGATATATGTTATAATATATATAAAGTAAATTGAAAAGCGAATTGATTCGATGAATAAAGCTTTTGGAATTCTTTTCGAAGGAGTTGCTTTGACATGAAAGACACTTGATAAACAAAAAAAAAAAAAAAAAAAAAGCCTTTCAACAGCTCTTTCAGCAATTTATATATATAAAAAAAAAAAGGCACAAGCAACTTGAAGAAATGGTACTAGAAACAGTCATCTGCTAAGTATGTGATTTAAATCACACATTAAGAAGTATGAGGATTTTATATTTTTTAACATTTTAATTTTAATAACTAATTTTTAAAGTATAATTCTTTTAAGATTAATATCATTTCATTGATCCTATAACCATTGTCTCATGTTATCACATGACAAATAGATTTTAAACTTTTTGTTGCTGGGATGCTTCCAGGTTTTACGCTCAAGGTGACGCTTATACAGGCCGATAGAACTATTTACTTAAATATATGCTAGCAATTCTCGTGAATGCTTGGATATTGCTGTTTTCTTTTCAAAAACTAGTGCTGCTTCCCAACACAACACACCCACCCTTTACACAATTAATTAATGTGATGTGAACTCATCGTATTCTTTTGCTTCGAAACTTTAATGCATTCACTGATCAACAGAACATGTCTTTTTAATATGATTTGCATCGTTTTTTGGACGGTAAGCTGGGGAGAATACAAGACGAATTAGCTAAATTTTGAACCCACCTTTGCCTCTAATAAATTGAATTGACTTCACTGATACATCTTGATAATAATTCTATCATAAAATTATATATTAAGTTAAACGAATTTAAACTTAAACGGGGTATAAAAGATTTAAACGGAGCTCAAATAACAGTTATTTATTATTTATCTTTTTTGAATGAAAATTTTAAAGAGTAGAAAAAGAAAGGTAATAGTTGATTACTATTGAGGGAAGAGGAGTCAATAAAAAGTGGGAGGGTGAAGTTTATAAATGAATCTGAATGGGGTGGACCATGTGTCATCGGGTGGACCAGAGAGCACCTGAATTTTGAACAGTATGCTGACTAGTGACTACAGCCTTTTTTTTTGTCTGTCTGAGTCTGCTGTCATCTCGAATCCCCCGCGAGCGAAGAAAACGTAGTGAAAATTTTGCACTGAACGAGGGAGTTCCCTTTTTAATGAAAATCATTTATAGTTTACACCCTTCAAAAATATATATGGTAAAAAACTAATAATTAAATAAAAAGCAATCAGATTTTCTTATGCAAAGTCGGTGAATTAGCTCAACTAATTCTGACTCATTTTTGGCTTACGTGCTTGGTGCTATCTCATCAGCATTATGTTGAAAATGGTTTCCCATAATAAGATGCCTAATGATTGTGAAATAACTAGGGTTTGATTAGGTTGATTAAGCATAAGATATGTATTTATATATGATGGCGTGATTAGGTCATGATGATGATCTCGCGGTGAACATGGGATTTGAAATCAACGTGGAAAGAGGAAAAAAAAAAAAAAGAGGGAGAGAGAAGGCGGGGCTGAATTCTATAAATATTGCATTGCATGTTGCAAAGACGATGAGATAGATAAATGAACCAGGTGAGTGATAAGAGAGAGGAAGAGAGAAAGAGATGGGAGCCATGGTCACCTCTGGAGTAGGGTCAGGAGGGGCCTGCTGCTTTAATTACTTTGTTTGTCCTTTTAGCCTCTCCATCTCTCCTTCTCATGAGCCTTTTTATCTCTTCCTCTTCCTTCATTTTGATTTCTCAATCACACAACACCAAACCCACCCATCTCTCTCTTTCAACGTTCGTGGGTCAATTGGGTTTGTCAAACACCGGAGAAACAACAAGATGAGAGGAAGCTTTTTCTTTTGAGGGGAATGTTGTCTGGCTCGAGGCCACCAACTGGATCTATGATTCTAGGTCAATTGATCTTATAGAAAAGAAAAAAATTACGAACAATCGAGATATTGATCATAAGTTTGTGACGTCGGACCAGGCTTCATTCCCCCCAATTCTTGCTTCTATCTATCATGTAGACATTTTAATTCTTAATTTGGAGTTGATTTGAGGTGAGGCGTCCCTAGTTTTAGTTCCCACAAATTTTTGCTTTATGTGGTGTTTCGTTTTTGGCATTGATTTATGTTGTTTTCTATGTGCGTGTTTTTTGGTAAATGGAGAGATCAAGGTCGTCGGCCATGAGCAGATTGATGTAATGATGGAGGGTTTTGACTGCGTTTGAACTCCTTTTCTGACTGAAATTGAAAAGATCATCATTACACATTTTTTTCTTTCTAAATATTTAAGGATCAGGTTTGTGTTCTTTGTCAGTATAACTCTTTTTGGTTTCATCATTGAACGGATTTCTTTCATGATGACTTCAAGAATCTTCTCTGTCCGTTTCTGCTTTTTCCTGATCTACTCGGCTACTCCCTTCTTGGCTTCTTCTTTCACACTCTCAGTACCACCCACCATTTCCTCCTCCACCAACTCTGCTCAGGTTTTTTTTTACTCCTAACTTTTTGTGATGAGCTTTTTCTTAGGGTTTCATGATGAATGGTGTCTCTGCTCAGATTTTAACATTTACTAACTCCCTTAAACACGATTTCTTTCTTTAGGTTTCAACTTTGAACCTGTACATTATGTTTACTTTAATTTTTTTCATAGAGCATCTGCAAACCACTGAGTATTCAGATTTTGTACGTGGGTATGTGTGGTTTTGTCCTGTTACTTGATATATATAGTTGTTTAAAGTAGCGGCGGTTTTGTTCTTTCAGCTGCTTTCTCACTGATCAACTTAGTACTTTTTCACAGACGTTTGGATCTATTATAAGGGTCAACTGATGGCCCCTTGCAAAGCTCAAGGGATGAGCTTCACACTCTATATTTTTGTAGTTATTTGTAAATTGTAGGCAATAATTCCTTTGTGCATCAGGTTCTTTCATTCTCAGAACATTTTTTTTTCTTTATGCTAGTGTCTCTCTTTGTTTCTACAAGAATTTATATGCAAGAATTGATCCTTCAATGGTACTAGCTTTTGCGAAACACTATATTTTACACTTTGAAGGTGAAAGAATGATCTTACAGAACACAGAGGTAAACTGACTGATTTGTATTTGAGAAGAAACGTACTTGCAACTTTAAGAGGTTTCATTCAGCCCTGGATTGTGGCTATCGTAATGTTGGATAAAGTGAACCACTGATTCAGTTTAAACTCGTTTAGTCTTGTCTATACATGCACAATTCCAGTTCGGAAAGATGCAAAATAGTTTCTCTTATGTTGGAAGTTTCTTCTCTTTTACCATTAACTTGCTATTTGTTGGGTATTGTGACAAATGTGCCGCAAGATAATGCATATTATCTCGACGTTTTGATTGGTTTAGTACGTTTTAGTTTGCTTGTGTTGGTTTCGGGGCTGCTCAGAGCACTGGAAGTATACAGAAAACTATGGCGAAAGCCGAAACAGTAGGTGATTAGAAGGTGAAAGAGAGAAGCCTCATCAAGAGGACAAACATAGTTGGTTAATGGTGAGTGGTTTGTGTTGTGTGCCTCACATTCTGTGATCAATTTCTGAGCCTGAGTAGTATGGAAACACGGAATGCCTTTAATGGTCTGACTCTCTCTTTCTCTTTTTCTACTATGCAGTTGAGTCAGCATCAGCATTGACGCCATGGATTCCTCTTTATCCTCACTCTGTGATTAATATGGACTACTATGTATCTATTGAACATAACTGCATGCTATTAAACGCACTCGTTTCTTTTTGTTTTGATTTTGCTTACTCTGTGGTTATTGATGTACAGATGGACCGGCTGTGTTTCAATTTCTGGTTTTGTAAAGAGGACATGACGTCCCTCTTTCAAATGCTAATATGCTTTTGCAATATTTAATATAATCTTGATTATAATTAACACATACACCTCCATAAACACAAGCCGATTCGGTTTTAACTTAAACACTAGACTAATATTCGATTATTTCTTAATCTGGTACCTGATTCGCCTCACACTTTATGTATTAAGGCACCCACAATCCCACAATGTCGATCGAGCATATATCACGAGTGTCCTTAAATTATTTGCTTCTGTGTGAATCTTTGATATGCTCATTCACTTCTGTCAGATCAGTGCAGCATTAAATATATAAACTAAGTATTCATATTGAACCGTACAATCGGATAGACTATGAAGTCAATAGAATACTGAAGCATTAAATATATAAACTAAGTACTCATATTGAACCGTAAAATCGGATAGACTATGAAGTCAATAGAATACTGAATTAATCTTTGATATGCTCAAGCATGTTTTCTCAAATAATTTTTACGTTTAATATTATTCCAGATCCAGCTTAACGTTTAAATAATTCTATCCAAGTCCCTAACAGTACAGGTGAATTGCAATGTTATTGGGTAGCTAATGTGTGAGGGGAGAGGAAGGCTGTTGGGTTCGATTTTGTGTGGGAAGAGTAATGGTAGGACCTTCATAAGTGCAGTTGGACCTATTCTATCTAAAGAATTAGTTTACGAGATGAAACTTTCCCTCATATTTATATAACTACACTCAATTTATTTTCTGACCAATGTATGATTATAAAGAGCCATAAGAAAAAATCTAACTGGATGAATCTTTGTAGGGTATTGTTTGCACAACCTAAAACATGTTAAATAAGAATTCACATACTATTTAGCCAATTTTATATTGATAGTTAGGATGCTCATGTATACCTAATATTTATATTATGTTTTGCTGATATATGATATATTTAAGAATATTGCATTTACCCTTTACGGGATTTACTGTTCTTGTTGAAATTCAACACTCAAGAGAACACACAAAGTTTCTTTGATATAATTTGTAACATCCTCGTCTAATAGTCCAACCTACTGATACGATCTCTCATATTCAATATTCTAGTGATGAGTTTACCAATTTTAATTTTCCTCACTTGGTTCTGATGATAAGTATAATAGAGATATTTACATATTTTTTGTCTGATCAGTCAAAACCGAAAGTCAGCGAACAACTGTACCTAATAATAATACTGCTGCACTTCAGCCAAATTAAGCATATATACTTGGCCTCACTGTTCATGCAGCACAGCTATTAGCTTTGCAGTGCCTTTTCTTCTTGCCCTCGCGCGGCTAATGTTGTTTTCTGGAGACCTTTAACTAACATGATTGAATGGCTTCTCTTAACCCATATTCACTTAAAATGGAAAACCATTTTGCAGGCCACTTCACGGATTCATATAAAGTTCTAGTAGACCAAAGATTGTGTGCTTGCAGCATTGATGCTGACATTGTTCCTTAAAGTCCTTTATTGCATAACAACTCAAGGATTTTTAATTTAATACATAGACATTGTGGTAATTTTTCAGCAATTTCGTCTGATGTTGTGTCGCTGAGTTGGCTTGCCAAATAAATGTGAAACAAGAAGGTAGACATCTTGATATTTTAAGACGAAAGTTTTATTATGCATGTTCATATATGATATTGTCAAGAAGAGGATATTTGAAGGGGACAATTTAACTGCAGGAGAAAGAGTGAATTGGATTACAGTGAAAATGATAATTTAGTCTCTTTCATGCACCTATTTCAATTTGTTACGCTTCAGATTTTTATTGTTTATGGGCAACATCAATTCAATCACGGAACTCTTTTCATTCCACATGTTTAAAATATGCTTCCAAGCGCAGTTCCAACAATTTTCTCAGAAGGGAATTGATCGATCTCCATCAATCTAATTTGGTAGTACCAGAATAAGAACACCGCAGTCGCTAAATTAATGTGATCAATTTTACAGAACTGACCATTAATTTTACAGAACAAAAGAGAAGGACCGCGAGATATGGTCAGTTGAACCCATTGAACCCATTTTAAAGCCATCTATCAAATTTTTATGGGCCTAATTAAAGCAGAGTCTCAATGGCCATGTGAATGCCTACATGAAATCTTCAAAAGCTAAAGAACTGTGACAGTAAATTTCAATAGAATTTTGTGTTAAGAGACGTAAGTATTATGTAAACAATGATGTCCAGAAAAATTATACGATACTTGAAAATATATCATAATGTTTTTGGCCATTGTCAGAGAGGGAGAGACAGGTCCAAAGAACTAAAAGTTAAGCAAATTTAATGCCTTTGCTGGTGACTCATTGGCACCCTTAGGATTTTTTTACGTTATTGACAATGCTTCATTCATGGTTGATATCATTGTCGGTGCATATAAATATTATATATATTTACATATAAAGATGATGATTTGAAAAAATAAAACTAATGATTTGAGCAATGTAATTATTTGTTTCTCCAATCATAGCTTTATTTTCTCCTCGTCATGGGGAAATGTTATTAAGATTTTGATGTAAAGATTGAATCCTTACAGCGGCGTGCTTTAATTCAATCTATAGGAATTATCCTTTTAATGATAAACCTAGTTTAATTAGAAACTACAAAAGGTCAAGCAAATGAAGCGATGGCTAGTAGCGCATGCAAGGCCATCATCGAACTCTGATCTACTTAAAATCCAATAAAGATTGTTCGAAGATTGTGTCTTATAATATTCCCTTTTCCCAGTCAAAATTTGTAACAGAGATACCTTTCTTTCCGAAATTTATTACTGATTTCCTTCGTGCCTTTTTATGCTGTATAGAGATTTAGGTATAGAAGCTGGCATTAATACGAGTTGAGGCCAGTTGGCTGCTAGAGTATCTTCATCTTTACATCATAATGGGCAATAGTTCCTCCATAAAGTTGGTTAATCTTTCATGTTAAATTTGGTGATCTGAAATCACCCTAGTTCATAATTTACAAGGAGTGCATGTTAACATGCATAATTAATTTGATTTAATTTGAATAGGATGCATCAATCAACAGTTTCATGAATTAATGCATGTGTGAGTCAAGGAAAACTTGTATTTGTTAATATATAAACATATCATGCATTTGCAATCTTGAGACCTTCCGTCCGGAAGGATTTTTGATTCAAAGAGGTGGGTTTTCGGACTTGCAGATCGTGTGGTTCGGTACTTCAAGCCAAGCCATGCTCAGATAGGTATTGGGAAGAACATCATAATGGTCTAATTTCAACCAAGTTTTACAAAATCGGAAATTTTTATGCTTTTTTACAGCTCTCCCAATGGAGATCTCTTTAATTTGGCTAATGACCTTGCCATTCTACTTGACTATATGAACAATAATGTGGCCAGAACTTATCCTGTAATACCAGGTGGCATTTCTCGTAAGTACCCTAGCACTGGCTCTTCAGTCCTTCCTATGAAACTCTCACCCAATACGAAGACTAGTACTACCACACCTTGCTGAAGTCTTGATCAATGGTGGTACATAACTGCATTCATTTCAAAAGTATTTTGCAGAAATCTTTCTTCCTGCATCTCGATCTTGTGACCGGTTAATGATCACAGCCCAGAATCCAACATGGGAAAAGGAAAAAGTGCCTATGGAAAGAGTGATGGGTGACATGATAATGCTTCCCACAGGAGACGTACCAATCATAGATGTTGCATCGAAATGCACCGCCGGTTGGAATGGTGCACGAACACCAGTTTTACGTCCTGCCCTTTACAGTCCAGATGCCGAAATTAACAGGATTCAGATTTTAAGTGGTTCCATTTTTCCACGTCTGTAACACTCCTCAGCTAATTTGTTATCAGATGGCCGTGCGTTAATTGGTGGAAGTAATCCAAATTTAAACTACAATTTCTCTGCCCTTTATCCTACTGAACAAAGTCTTGAAGCATTTTATCCATCCTACCTGAACCAAACAAAACCTAGGCCATCCATCACTGCCATAATGCCCGGCATGTTGCTGAAATATAATAAAAATTTTAAATTGGGTTTGTGATAAAAAGGTAATATTTTTGTCATAATGATAGCGCCATCATTTCCAACACATCCAGTTCCCATGAATCAAAGTTTATTAGTTTTGGTCATTAATGGAGGGCAAAAGATATTATCAGTTTTTTGTGGCACATGAAGGTGTTCCTAGTAAGGCAAAGTGGCTCCAAATCATATCTTCAGAATGATATCATCATTTCTAATGAAGAAGAGCACATATGAGCAAGTATATATCAATTTTTCTAGAAACAGACAATTCAGATAGTTGTAGGGAGTAATTTCTAACTGTCTTGAACATGTTCATCATGGCGCTCGATTGTTTTATAATATATCTCTGGTATCTCATGAAACTCTGCAATACATGAGATATATTTGGGTTGTTAAATTTAAAGTTTGTGATATAAACTTTATAAGATTAACATGATTCACTTCTGAAATTGCTTCTGGTGTATGGAAAGATTGGATTGAATTAGAATGCAACATGGACATACCCTCGATCACATGCATGAACTTAAAAAATAATATTTAATGGTTTATAAAGCCGAGGAATATAGGGAATTTCAATCTTGTCCATGACTCCACCACCTCCACCATCACCATCTATCATCGCGAGCTTCGATGCATACAAGAGGAAAGTGTACAGTGAATATTCCTTCAAGTGAAAAATCACAACCGTCGGTTAGATCAGGCAACAAAACGTGTTGAATGCACGTGCAAAGAGGCTGTGATGTGTCGTGGAAGAGAGACATATATATGCTGTCACTACAAAATTTCCTAGAAAAGTGGTAATGCCTTTTTAGTTTGGAGTAGGAAAAAGTAATGTGAACGACGACTACTATTCTATATCTTTCATCAACTTGATTGAATAAATTATGTCATTGGTCAAATATTTCATTAAAGTAGCTTTAAATCATCATGGAGATGTTCAATCATCAAATATTTTCATGGGTGACCCAACTGCATACATCCAAATCATCTATTCCTGATACGCGTCTCCGTTTTCAAAAGTTCAATTTTTCATGGACATCTTTGACATTTGCAAATGCCCAAACGACTGCCTATTTCCCACCCCAGCCTTGATGACAAGAAAGAACAAATTTTTACGCATCGATTAAAGATATTTTCATTATTTTATTTAAATATTACATATAATAGAGATGCACTTAAATGTAAATGTTTAGTTTTTTAAATCTTATTGAGGTAAATGAATATTTTTTTTATTGTTTCAAAATTATTATATTTATTGCATATATTTAGAAAATATATTATAATTTTGATAGTTTGCATTATAACATTTACATATCTAATTTATTATGTTTCTTAGGAGTAAAATTATCATTTTTAAAACTATTTAAAATATATGATAAAATTTTAAAATTTTCAAAAATACCTTAAACCATTTTTTTTAATTTTTAAAATCCTTTAAAAAATTTTATTAACATCTTTAATATTTTTATAAATTATAATTTGTCCTAAAATATATAATTATATATCATTAACACCCTTAATTATATCTATATTAGTAAATTAGAGTAAATAAATATTTAATAAAATTTTGGTGACAAAAAATATTATTTAGTTTGATGGCACTTTTGTTTTCTCAATAATTCTTTTTAAATAAATTTATTAGATGAATGAAAAATCGATTTTTTTTTCCCAAATTTACTATTTCATGGAACCTTGGGTGAAAATAATCATTTTACCTCTATTAATTATTTTCATTCCTTTTTGTGAAGGCGTTGGAGTCCACCTTGCCTTGTAATTTGGACAGTGTGAGCCCGACCCCTTTTCATAATTTATTCCCCAAACCCAAACCCTAATCATATTGTTATTTTGAGGTTAATGTTTGGTAATTACTAATTAGACACGTATGTGATTACGTTTAGTGAGGATGGAGGAATTTTTTCATAGGATTATAAAAACTAATGGTCAATTTCACACATACGTGGTTGAAAGTTTCTGTCTTCGTTGAAATTGTGAGTCAACCGATGAGAGTCAGCCTTACCCCAGTTCTAGAAGTTGAATATATCAATATAAAATCCTGAAATCTAACATACTTTTTCTTATATACCATGATGTATATATATTTGTATAATGAATGTGATTTGTTAACTTCAATTAAGACATTAATACAATATTTAATTTGCATCCAATGAATTTTAAGTACCAAGATTAAGCACATGTTTGCTATTCGTGGGGTATGCATTTCATTTATAAGCAGGCAATGCAATGGTATAAGAATGGTCAAAGGTTTTTCTAAAAAACAAAGTCTAACCAATCAACTTTTTAAAATTTAAATATTTATTGATTGTTTAAAATCAATAATTAAATTTAACAGTTAACTGTTAAATATTAACCGTTAGAAGAGAATTTTTGTTTTTATTGAATAAAAAGACTTTAGAATCAAATAATGAAAAAATTAATTTTTAAATAATAAAAATAAAAACAATGCTCATTGCTACCAGTGATGATGGACATCGAAAGTTGAATCAAATAATCGAAAGTGGTCAATTGGTTCATGAGGCAGTCAAATCTAATCTTCTTGTTTGTGTGAGACAGTTAGATTTAGTTGTCTTGTTCTAACGAAGACAACCAGATTTGACTTATTTCACCATTAATAATAGTCGTAAATGATAGCTGTGAATAAGACCAACCATTTTTTGTCGTTTCTGACTACCAATGACGATGAAGGTGGCCAAATTTGGCCTCACACAAATAAGTTGTCCTATGAACTAGGTGGTCAACTCTGGCCACCTAGTTCAGTTTGCAACAATTGCTAACGATAATGGTGGCAATTGTTTTTAATTTTTTAATTTTAATTTTTTATTATTTTTAAAAAATTATTATTTTAAATTATTTTTTAATGTTATTTTATATTTTTATTATGATTTTTTTATTTTTTCTTTGATTGAGAGTATTTTAATCATTTCATCAAAAAAATTGATAAAATTTGTTGATAAATGTTTTACAGATGGATATCTAGGTTTTAAAAGATTGATTTTAAAAGATTGATGAATGAGACTTTGTCATTTAAAAGAACCTTGGATAGGATTAAACCTTTGGTTGAATAAAAATACTAATAATGCATTGCTCAAATTGTAAATAACTATCATAATGAATTACATTCATTCTTAAATTAATATATAATCCTCTAACAATATCTACTAAAAGAAATTATATATAATTTTTACTTAAATTGTTACTCAATCCCTCGATGATTTGTCGCATGTATATAGTAAAGAATAGGGATAGTAATGGTGCGAGGTGGACCATAATACCCCATTTTCTATCTCCATCCTATCGTTGATACATGAATGATGAGAAAATATTGTCCTCTCCTCTTTGTATGGGAAAATTTGCTCTCCTCTTCCTCTCCTCATCTTTGCGGGAAAATTTTCTCTTTTATTCGTCTCTCCATTCCTAAAAGCAATTCAAAACTTTTAAAAGTAATAAAGTTTTTAATAATTTAGGGAATACATAGCGAAGGAGATAAATCGGAGAAAAAAAATCAGAGATATATTTATTTTTATACCTTCTTTATCCTCAGTTACGGGGATTTCGATAGATTTTATCTTCATAGTTATTCCTATCAAAGATTTCTCTCCCCAAAAGGATAGAGGCAGGTTGAAGACTCGATTTGAAGGGCAAATTGTCATCCCTCGTAAATAGGGGTTTGTTTTTAGGCCTAATCAATTTATTCTTATTATTGGTTGAAATTTCGGCTGGGAATAGAGAATGAAAATCACAGTTGAGATAGTTGTTTACAGTCTAAAACCATAATTGAAATTTAAGTACATGACTATGTGGCAATTAATGAAATTAGCTGTAGAGATTAACCAATGGCTTTGAAAAATATATGAAGCCGCCCACATAAATCATGTGTGTATGAAGTAAAACCAAATTGTCTAAATCAAAGTATGACAATCACGTGGCAGTGGGGATTCTTTGCTTGAATGAGAAGAGACCTCTGGACTCCATTCTTGTCTACGCTTTCAAATATCAATTTGTTTCCTTTGGCTAATTATATCCTACTATACTCTTGTTCTTCATTATTTTTATTTACTTATTTTGCCGTACTTTGCATCTCTGAAACTATCAATCTAGTAAAAGAATTGTATTTATCATTATATCCAGCAGACCTCAATTCAGCTCATACTTGAAAGTTGTTTTCAATGCTCTCCTTTCAACATTAACTCTTCTTGAACTTAACATCTGTTTCCTCGCAGATGATATTTATATATATGTACAAATATTAATTCAAAGCCTTCTCATTAAAATTGAAACGATCTGAATGACCTCGAAAGCACCTGCTTTTTATTGCTCAAAAGGTTAAGCGTAGTGCAACTACAAAGTTATTAAAAAGAAGAAAAAAGAAAAGTGACTACCAAGAAGTCATGAAAAGAAGAAATGGAGGCAATTTATTCGTCACAACTTTCAAAACTTTATTTTTTTCCCCCCTTTGTTCGTTTAGCTCCAATTTTGTAATCTATTCGCATACCCAAATTAATTTTTGCGGTTCCTCTATGTGCTTGGTTATTATGTATTTCACATCAGACTTTTGCATCCAACAGTGACCAAGAGGTAGAGGCTGCCGCCTATATAATATAATGGGACAAAATCAAACACGTCAATCTTTTTTAGGGTTGTTTTCACTTCACGTGAACATGCTCCCATTCCTTGCATTTACAATTAATTAATGCATAATCAATCGCCAGGATGGTATGGGGATTAGATTGTTACATACTAGGTTTTCAATTTCAAGCTATCACCCGTTTCAAGATTATTATAGATTTTAATTAAGGTCCTTAAGATAATATTAAAATATAGTTATCACTAATTTGTTTATTCTTTTGGTCAACCACTAATTAATACGACAAATCAACAAAAAGGAGTGAAAATTAAAATGAAAATCCTTGGACTTGGAATTAATACAAGTCATTTGTTTTTTTTTTTTTAATTTTTGGCGAATGTTTATGAAATTTAGTTGCGATTTGTAAAAGAAAATGGCAACCGCCTAAATTGACAATTAAATTAAAAAGCGATATTCTATTAATTGGCCCTCCATATAAATACAAAGCAGAAAGACAGAAGTGTCTTGACTATAATAATATTTATTTATATATTTTCGCAGACACAAGGTCAAGCTACTGTAAATCAGTTTAACATAAAACGTAATACATATTTTTGTTAAGAGTTAAAATCTAACACAGCTAAATCCTACTCCAACCTGTTACATCTTACTAGATTCGGGGCTGGAAAAAGAAAAGAAAAGAAAGAAACACAGCTCTGAAAAATACAGCAAAAAGCCTTTTTAAATCAAGAGTTCAAACACTTAACATCATTTACAGTTGCTGAATCCAACTGCAAGCTTCACTGACTCAATTATACAATGTAATTGATTTACAAGTTTAAGTTAATTAATGTAGAACTGGAGATTATTAATGAAATAATTCAGGTAGAAATAAAGAAGTCTTGACAATCTAATAAGAAAATTGAAAAGAGATTGATTTGCGTAGAGAGAGAGAGAGAGAGAGAGAGAGAGAGAGAGAGAGAGAGAGAGGGAGAATCTAGAACATGCATGCATGTCTTACAAAGCCATTATGACATGCAAACGTCCATGATAATCTTTTGACCAAAATTCTCAGTATTGTAAATCGTAAGATCACTTCAAATTTTCAACTCTTTTCTGCGAGTGCACGCGTAAAACTTGTTTAGCTTTCGTAACTCATTTCGCCATTTAATTTTTTTGAGCTGACTTCTGGTTTTTTATTTTATAATTTCTTGAGGTTCGTCGTGTTCTTCATGGGACATTTTCCTCCATAAATTGCACGTTTGTTGTTATACTATACATATCAGCTGCCCAAAAGATTTTGCTACTCTATGTGCATCAAATTTCATGGTGATTGAAACTTGAAATGATTGGGAGTTCTTGAAATAGTTGATCTTGTCTCACGTGTGTCAATCATTAAGGTTGTTGGCTGTTAAATTGCCAAACAGTTTTTCGTTGTAAGAGATTATTAATTTATTATTTTCACCTATTGAAATTAACGAAATTTTGTAATATCATAATCTACTCAATAATTGAATGCCAATCCTTAAAGGTTTCCTTTGAAGATTCTTTTAACCTTCTGAGTGGTTTATCAATTTTATGTTAACATTTGGTTCTCAATTCAGTAAGATGAGAGCTCAGCTGCCCAGTTTCGTTTTGGAGCTTAATTTTTTCCTTCCACTATTATTTTCAAGTTTATAATTCTTTAATTACAAATTGAAAATTGATATTCTGAGATCTTAATTTTTAATCTCTTAGGAAACTGAACACAGATGTTCAAATAGATTTTATAAACTGCTATAGGAAAATGGAATTATACATAGAAATTTGCTTTTTTATTTATAATAATATTAATCGTATAAATTTGCAATGTATCTCAGGGAGTGTTGGGATGGTCCCATGCATAATAATGTAATAGTGAAAATAATGCAAAAAGTAAACGTAGATGGTTATCTTAGGGAGTGTTGCCATGGTCCCATAATGATTTAATTGTTAATATAAATATATAATATGATTAAAAAACGTAATTGATCAGATTGATGTATACAGATACACAGCTAGCGGTATTATTGATTTATACATCAAGAGAACGTATATGAAGAAAAGTTATGATCTTCTCGAAGTTTGATAATTTGCTTTTACTCTTCATCTTTTATTTTCTAATAATTAATCAAATACGTTAATTTAGATTGTATATCGATCAGATAAATACGTAGCTTTTTGACTTATGAGTATGAAAACGTGTCTCTCTTAGGCTTAGCTATCTTCTCAACTTGATTCTAGAAGTAAACAGAGATTACCCCTAATTTTAAAATCTCAACACGTAGACATCTATTCCTTTTAGGCTGAAGATGGGTATAATAAAATAAGACCGACCACGTTTTAAATGGTGGTGAATAGTGAGTTGTTTGTGAATAGTATACCGCTTGTGATGTCCCTATAATGCTTAACAACTCTCTTATAATACGTCTAAGCAGCAATTCATTTTTCTTATCTTTTCTTTGCCTTTTATAAACCCTTCTCATTCTGTCACTTTACTCAATCAATTTGATAAGTAGGGAAGTTTTTCAACTACGAGCTGAAAGAAATACGAAAGAGTGTCATGGAAGAGATTGTGTCGTCTTCTTCTTCTTCTTTTCCAATGTCTTTTGGTCTAGAAGCGTGTCCTACTCTTCAACAACGCCTTCAATTCATAGTTCAAAATCGTCCTGAGTGGTGGGTCTATTCCATCTTCTGGCAACCTTCCAAAGATGTTAATGGTCGCCTCGTTCTATCTTGGGGCGATGGTTATTTCCGTGGTAGCAAGGATTTCGCAACCAAAGGTGCTAACAAACAAGGGCATGAGCTCAAGTTCGGGTTCAATTTGGAGAGAAAGAAGATGATTAGAGAAGTCCAAGTTCATTTCAATGAAGATATGGAATTGGATAGGATGGTTGCTGGAGATGTAACTGATTACGAATGGTATTACACGGTGTCTGTAACTCGATCATTTGGTATTGGTGATGGTGTTCTTGGAAGGGCTTTTGGGTCTGGTGATTTTGTGTGGTTGACTGGCGATCATGAACTACAATTGTATGAATGTGAAAGGGTTAAAGAAGCTCGCATGCATGGAATTCAGACTTTGGCCTGTATTTCAACTTCATGCGGCGTTGTTGAATTGGGGTCTTCGGATATGATCAAAGAAGACTGGAGCATAGTGCAACTTGCCAAATCCCTTTTTGGACCTGACATTGCTAGTCTTCTCTCAAAACAAGCAAACGCTGATGGCCCGGTTCAAATTCCTAACCGAAGTGTTCCCCTTCTAGATATTGGAATGTTTTCAGGTACAACTACACAGAAAGAGTGGAGTACTCTTGATGAGAAGCAACGTACAGCAGGCGACATGAAAAAAGAGCTACCTGGTTTAGGGCGATCATCTTCTGATTCGGGTCCTGATTCAGATGGAAATTTCGTTTCTGCAAATACAGAAAGTGCTAGGATGATCAAGAAAAGAGGAAGAAAGCCAGCAAGTGAAAGAGAGTCTCCGTTAAACCATGTTGAAGCAGAGAGGCAGCGTCGTGAGAGACTTAATCATAGATTTTATGCACTTCGTTCTGTGGTTCCAAATGTTTCAAAAATGGACAAAGCATCTCTACTTGCTGATGCTGTCACATATATCAAGGAGCTCAAGGCCAAAATCGATGAATTAGAAATTAAACTTCAGGATCAGGCAAGAAAACCAAAGGCCTATACAATGAATATTTTCGACAATCAAAGCACAACCTCAACAATCGAACATCATATGAGGCCAGCCTCAAGTCACTGTGTTACAACAATGGATGTTGATGTAAAGATTGTAGGTTCAGAAGCCATGATTCGCGTTCAATGCCCAGACATTAATTACCCATCTGCGAAATTAATGGATGTCCTTAGAGATCTTGAGTTTCAAGTTCACCATGCCAGTGTATCAAGTGTGAGAGAGATGATGCTTCAAGATGTTGTGGTCAGAATTCCTGAAGGGTTCGTAACTGAAGATTTCATTAGAACTGCTATATATCAAAGAATGCAAAACTAGCCAGCTTGGTCACAATCTCGACTGAGATTATTCAGCTGACTAATACCACCATAACATCTTTTAGTTTTTAGTTTGTTATTAATAATGTA
This sequence comes from Anacardium occidentale, assembly GCA_026122585.1. Taxonomy (NCBI): domain Eukaryota; kingdom Viridiplantae; phylum Streptophyta; class Magnoliopsida; order Sapindales; family Anacardiaceae; genus Anacardium; species Anacardium occidentale. Next base: position 25,590 of record JAJEJH010000582.1, read on the forward strand.
CCCCTTAGATGATCTTCTACTTCATTTTCTCTCATTTTCCATGTAATTTTTGATAACCTTGCTCTTGACTTATAAATATTAATGGTGCCTCTATTAAGTTTGTAATTTACACTGTGTCATAAACAATCTTCTAATTTAGGTGGAGTAATGAAGGACCACAACCTAAAAGATAGTGATTGACCTGATATTTAAGAATCTGCAGCTTGATTATCACATTTATTTTGTTTCAGTTTAAGAAAGGTCAACTCTTGTTCAGGTCAAGCATTCAATTCATGTTGAACTCAGAATTCACATTGAACCTATCTTTCTGGGGTCAAAAAGCTGATTCAGAATGTTTCTGATATTTCAGCCAACTGATCTTGTGAATAAACTTCACCAAAATCTTTGAAACTTGAATAGCTTGTACACATTCTAATAAAATGACATTCATTTAGCACAATGTATATCTCCCCTCTTTTTCTTATGTGAGCGAACCTCTCTAACTACTTGTTGAAAAGTTTTAGTATTTTCTTTTAATAGTCTTTCAAAAACTTCGGACTGTTGGAGAGGAAATGTCAATGGTGGCTTAGATTAAAACGAAGAGGGTACTCAGAATTTGATGCATTGTATTCATTAGTCTTACTTACGTAGTTTAATCCTCATTGGCTGGCCCAATGGACCCAACTTGTCTCTCTTTCAGTCAGGTCCAATTGAATCGGGCCAAACAGAGTTGTCCCTTGCAAAAAGACGAAAGATCCAACCAGGGTTATGTGCAAACCAAATCTAATCCAAATATTTATTGACTTTGAGTTTGGTTTGAATAAAAATAGTTTGACTTGAGTTTCTTGATTTAAGGTTAAAGGTAACTGAATTTAGTTCAAATGAAAATAATTCAATTTGACTTTATAGTCTAAATCTATGATTCGGATTTATAGTTTAAATACGTAGTTCATTGATAAAATGATATTGTTTTATCTAATAATAAACAAAAATACGTCATCTAATAATTACTTAACTAACTCAAATCAAGTCACTAGCTAAATTCAAATCAAATCGAAGGTTTTCTTTATGATCAATTATAAATATATATTCCATTTATAATGGAGATGGGAAGCAACAACGGAAATTCATTTTAAGGCAAAAAAATATAGTATTATTATTATTAGGCCAAATGTATTTCTTACTTATATTGAAATTTAAAAAAAAAAAAAAAACCTATTTTGCACATTTATGTAAAATTTGTTAAAAAATATTTTTTTAATAAATTATTAAAAACAAAAAAAACCCTCAACTAAATAAAATTTACTACAAAAAATTTATAAAATAATTATTTACATTTCTAATTTCTATTAATTTTAATTAAAAATAATAAATAAATTTATTTTTTAAAGGGTTTTTGAAAACTCGAAACAATTATGGAGTATAGAATTTAAAATTTTAATATGCTTATTAATAATTTAAAAAATGATAGTGTTAAAGTTTTAAAATTTAAAGGGTTTGAATAATATAAATTTCATATTGCAAACTATTGAAACCATAAAATATTTTAGTGAATAATTTTATTAAATAATTTAAATAATTTTAATAAAATTATTAAAAAACCAATAAAAAATAATTACCCTCAAACTAAAACAACACTTTACTCCAAAAAATTAATTAAATAATTTTTTATACTTTTAATTGATCTTAATTTGTACTAAAAATAATAAATAAATTTATTTATATACTTATAAATATGAATATTAATGACATATAGTTGTAAGTTCAAAGGCAAACTATAATTTTTTGAGGTGCTAGAATGTTAATAATTTTTTTTCATAGGGTTTTTAAAATTTAAAAAAAAAAATTTAATGTTTTAACATTTATAAAATTTTAATATGTTTTTTAATAACTTAAAAAATAATAATTACATACTTTTAAAGAAATAAGCAAAACACTATAAATGAGAAGTATAAATATTATATTATAAACTTTAATGGTTATAAATATATTTTTGAAATATGTAAAGTAAAAATGATAAATTTTTAAATAAAACAAGTTAAATATCTATTTATTTCTAATAAATTTAAAAAAACAATTTTTTATTTTTATTTTTGTTACAATACTGTATATAATGCAATTCAATAAAAATATTTAATTTCGGTGACCAAATGTCCATACTTTGGCGAGAAATATTAATTGGTGGAGTCTGGGCCCTCATCAATTGTGGTCTAATTAGCTATGGCTGTGCTTCATGACATTTAATTGAATGGTTTTTATGTCTGACACAGATTTAGAAAGTTTGGGATAATGGCTTCCAACCAGCCACGAAAGTCACAGATCTAATCAATAAAACTGAGCCTACCCCAACTGTTGTACAGAATTTGTTGGGTTAATTTTTCAGAATTTACGAGTCTAGTGGTCTACAGGTCATATTTTGAGCTTTCCATGGAAACATTGAACTTGAGCTTCCACTTCAACTCCAATGGCTTTACCTTTGTCTCCTAAAAGATATGAACAAACAACTTTCCTCTTAAATCTTTAACCCCTAGTTAGATTCTTCATATCTAATCCAATCAAGGTCATTCTTCTGATTCCAGAAAGAGTGTAAGTTGAATTTAGTCGGTTGGTCAGGACCATCACCGTCGTCCAGTTCAAGACAATTCATGATCAATGCGTAGATTTCAATGCTATACGACAGTCATGAAGAAAATATAGCCGTGTATGGTGGACCAGGACGAGAGTCGTGAAGATTGACTTGAATTATAGTGTACAATAACCTCACAAAAGGCAAAGACTAAGCGGGACTTCTTCATCTACCGAAAAAAATAAAAAGTGGGACTTCATATTTCAAAGAAAAGTAAATAGCTAGAAAGCCTGCTAATTATTTCATGCTAGCTTTTATCTAACATTCATCCCAATTGCATATCTATATTATAATTATTTATTGGAGATTTGGTGTTTTATCACAATATGCAGAATCATGGCCGCTTGATGATCCCCTCCAAATCTCTTCAAGCTCCCTGGCAAAGATCTTTTGTCTTCCAACAACAATGGTGATGTGATCCTTGTTTTCAACCACCTTAACCTTAGCACGAGGGATTCTTGATTGGACATTGTAGCTACATTCCACCGGAATAAGTTCATCGTCTCCGCCGTGGAAGATGTGGACATCACATCTAAGATGCTCGCGAACGGCGTCTAAGTATCCGTCAAGCTTATTGGCGGTGCCACAAATAATATTGTGCAAGGTGTGCCACGCAGCATTGTGTGTGTGGCAGAAGAAGCCTTCAAGCAAGAAAGTCCTGATCCTGCAGACGTTTTTATTTAATTGCATTAATATTGGTTGGTACCAATCTCTATCAAATATGCAGAGTACGTGGTAACTAGTCAATAAATAAAGAAGAAATTATTTCGGCATTTAACATCTGTCTCAAACTGGGTGGAATTGGACTACTCTCTTAACAATAGTTGACCCAAAAGCTCAAGCTCCAGGAGCAACAAGGACTAGTTTTTCTTTTGCAATTATCTTGTAATTAACGTGCGTTGCAGAAAATGCTCGAGGGATTCTCATTGTCAAACCAATACTAGCAAATTTTCACCCGTTTAAACGGTGTAGGTGGCCTACCGTGATGGGTCTAATTCATTTCAGATTAATCAGTAGAATCTCATGAAGTTGGTTCTAAGTTTTTAAGGCTTGGGTTAATCGGAATTATATACATATAATTATTAGCTATTCATTTAAATTGAAATTGAATGATAAAGATGTGTTCCCTCAAGGGAGCCTTACGAGTGCCAAGTATATATACTCTTAATGGATAAACAAAATCACGTATTTATTGAGTTTGTATGAGGTGGGCAGACTATAGCTAGATGAGGTTTGATGAATTTACCTGTTTCTGGTGACTAGTTTGGTGAGAAATTCCCACAAGCGATGGTTCTTGCAAATGAGGAAGCAGATTGTTCGAGATATGTGCTCATACCAGCAAGCCATCGATGCCCCGAATGCTATCAATGGCCAAACTTTTCTTGGAGCCACCCTTCTCATCACGTATTGGGCGGCTTGTTCGCCCTTTGGTACAGGAAAATATGGCTGCCACATATAAAATTGAACTTGGTAAACAAAAAAAGATGTCAATGGTTGTACTTGAGTTGCTTTTGTAAGAAAAAATGGAACTTACTGGTGCAAGCAGGGTGAGAGACTTGATGGATTTAGGGTATTTTACAGCGAGAGCAAGAGCTAAAATGCAACCTAAAGAATGAGCTACTAAGTGGAAGGATTTAAATCCTTTGGGTTCAATCACAGACTTTTCAATCATGTCCAAATGCTCTCTCAATGTGTAGAGGGAGTCTGTTGGCTTAGGACTCCTTCCAAATCCTAGAAGATCAATGGCAAATAATCGGTACGTTGATTTTGCAGCACTTGAGAAGTTGGGGAATAATGTTTCCGTCCAAAATGCTGAAGAGGAAATGAATCCATGAATAAACAACACATCTTCTTGTGCGTCATGAGCTGAGTGTCACATTTAACACAATAATAACATAAATCACGAGTCTTAATCAATAACAGTCATAATTAATTATGTCAACTTTTTGGATTATAATACATTACCTTTTGGTACTTCGGCCTTAACAAAGAGGGTATCTTTGCCACACGAGGTCCAACAAGTACAACATTTACAATCACAATCAGACCATCTCGGAATAGGATGCAAATGCTGCCCTCCGATCTTATCTTGTAGCATTTCAATCTTGATCTTTTCACAAGGTTGAATGATAGTGCCATCCACCTTGAGCCTTTTTAGCTCATTAACAGTTAACTTAGAGAGCTCAGAAACCAGGGAAGGTCGAGTGTAGAGAGTATCTGAAATCTCCTCTAGATGTAACTTGGTAGAAGTAAGGCGAAGGATTTTGGATTCGCCTTGTCCGGATACAAAGATTTTGCCACTGCTAGTGATGGCTTCTTTGGCTGAGGAACAATAACAAGGCCTCCATTCAGCTTCAATGAAGAAATCCGCCACTTTGTAAGCAGAACATAGAACGAAATCAACAAGGTCTAAAAAAGAGAAGACAATGAAGCTTACAGCATTGTTTATAATTATGCCTGTTAATGACAAAAATGATTTGGTTTTGTACATTATACCCATTTCAAATAACCAACACTAAGAAACTAACCACAACTTGTTTTCTGCACCCCACAGAGAGAGAGAGAATGAGAGAGTTATGATATTAGGGACAACAATGAGGCATTCATTGATGATCTATGAGAGTTTTGAAGATCTTTTTGGGTTGCCTCAAGTGTAATCTTCTCGTCTCTCTTTATATGCAAATGAAAGGTGCAAAAAGAGAAAGCCAAAACAGAAGGAAATAAAGCTTAAGAAGTTTTCTAAACTCCAATGCCCGCACCCACCCAGAAGAACTTTCATACCATATATATAATGTTGACGTGTAGGAAAGTTTCTCTCAAAACGTAAAGGGCAAAGGGAGCTTGACGAGATAAATGAATTCATTGTCTCATTTAACATCATATGTTGGCAAAGGGAAAAGTTAGGTGGTTGTTGAACCCCCCCGCTTAAGAAACTATTTAGCCTACAATGAATTCAGTTTTTTTTCATCTGTTATATAATTAAAGATACCGAGATTTTCTTCTTTTCTTCCCGAACCTAGGCAAAATTTTATAAAACTAGAAAAAAAAGGAAAAAAAAAAAACAACCATGTAAACTTTCTTTCTCGTCTAAAACTTTGGTTCCCTTTTCTTTTTTCCTCATCGACTAATGGTTACAACTCATCTGTTGTTTCTGAGAAGTAGCCTAACTTATTAATGCTAGTACTGTTTTTCAAAATGCATGAGTCTCTCTCCTAACCTGTTATATTTATTGCATACTGTCCTGACCCATGACCCATATTCAGTGGCTTAGATTCTAATTCTTTCACCACCGTCAAGTTCTTAAAATTTAGGAAAGCATAGTTATTAGGAGAAAAAGGATACCTAATTTACATAGAATAATATTATACGCATTTTAATGAATCATTATTATTATTATTAAACAAAACATATTATACAATATAATATGCAATAATGATACAAAAATAAATTTTTAATACAGGCGCCATTCGATTATCATATATTGGAAAGTAGGACATCCTCATCCATTGCTGTATATAGGTAGAGATAATATGCACATGAAGATCATAATTGTATGGATACACACACAAGTTATCAAATATACGAAAGGGGAATTTCAGTTGACAAAATAGGGCCAGTATATATTCTCCCCGACTAGGAACAATAGCAATTTATATTAGTTGCAGTGAGTTCCTATTTACTTTTTTTTTTTTTTCCTTCCTAACCAAGAAAAAAAGGGCAAAAACTAAAGCTGAAAGATTCACCACAAAAAAACTGTTTTTTGTATCGACCCATATCTGATACTAATCGGATGTTATATTGCGTTAGCAGCGGATTAGCATTAGATTTGTGTTGTATGCTAAAAGTGGCGAGACTAATTATATTAACATTGGAATCAGCATTCGATGCAATTTCTGTATCAGATTAGCGTCGAATAATTTTTTATGCAAAATCGGTCCGATGCTAAATTCCAAACTCCCAATCCGATACTAGCATTTTCTGATACTAATCTGATGTTACATTTTCCTATGTTATTCCGATGTTAATTTAATCTCATGTTATTCCGATATTAATTTAGTCTTATGCTATTCTGATGCTAATTTAATCTCATGTTATCTTGATTCTGATTAAAAAATTAAGGGCAATTTTATTCTTATTCTAATCTAATATTAATTCTCTAATCATACTTTCCATCCCTTCCCTGTAATCATCTTCCATATATATAAAACCAAATTCAAAAACCTGTTCAATGAAAATAAAAACTCATTCACCTATAAATATTCCTAATTAAACGTATTGAAAACATCATCATTATTCAACAAAGTAAAATATATATATATATATATATATCTATTTAAAATTCAACCACAATACATTAACTAGTATATCAACATCATAATATAATCTCCCAATTGTGTTTTGCAACTAATTATTAGAATTTTGTTAAGTACGTTACTAATTTAAGATTCATTTGGATTTCTTTGGCTTGGAGATAGGGGTTGAGTCTCTGACAATGTTGTGTCTTCTAAAAGGCCCATCAAAAATTGAAATTGTTATCTCATCTCGTCCCGCATATGAATCGTTATATTTACCTACATCTGATCCATTTGTCTTCAAAATCGCTCTTCTATTTTGACAACTAAGGTGGCTTTTTCTCTTTCAAGGCTTTTTTCAAACTCTCTTTCTATTTTTTGTCACATTATTTCTAGGTGGTCATCTCCATCTAGAGCACATATAGGCATTAAAACTGAAGTACTCCCTCCACAATCCTTAAAGTATATAGATGCTTGGGAACCAAATCCATAGACTCTACTCTTCTTTGGTCCCCCTCTACCTCGAAGAAGAGTATTTATTCATCAGCTATTTAGGTCTCATTATTAGTTTGAAACAATTGGTCCCTCAAACCAATAAACTCTTTCTATATTAGTACATTAAAAGCAACAATGTTGAATACTTACAAAAACTTTTATATATAATCAGACACTGGAAAAAAATTACTTACATGGGCACGTCTTGATTTTTCATCGACCTATCACTCTCAATCATGGTCTTTAGGGTGTAGATATTCATAAACCTCATTTATGGTAGGTGGTCTACCTCATTCACGCTCCTGGACAGAGAAAACCATTTTTACAATTAGAGGACTTGCTTTTAATCCAAAATTACATATAAAATATGAGAAGAAATCAATATTTATTAATTAAACATTTCAATTGACCAATCTAACAACATGCTTAGTCATGGTAATCGATCCACATGTATGGCTTGATGTGCCTTTCTCGACCATTGTAGACATGCGATTTTTCCTATTTTGTTGTGCAATGTGTTGAAAGTCCTCATGGTTCCAATCCTCATTGAACTCTGCCCATACCTCCTCAGAGACGAACCATAGTCTTTTATCTTTTCTTTAACGCATTTTCACAAGCATACCTTTGTACCACTCATCCATCTTTCTTTGCCAGGCCAAGTAAACCATCTGTGTTATGGCTTGGTCCCACACAAAATAATCTGCAACATCAACAAACCATAATCAGTTAACAATATTATAAAATATTAAGCAAACAACAAGTTATAAAGAAAATTTATTGCCTAAAACTCTATCCAATAGAATTCCTTTGTCTCTAGGTTCACATTCTTTCAAATTGACCCTCTAATGTCAATTTTTTCTTCAAAAATTTTTCAAATATGTCGAGCACACATTGAACTAGGATGTAAAACAACGTTCATGTGACAAAGTTACAAATGAGACAATATTTACAAATTGCATTGGGCAAGTCAAGGAAATCAAGACAATGTTAACTTACAAACCCTACCCAATGAGTTGAATTTGAATCATTCTATCATTTCCAACATATTGGCCACTTGTGCTAGCCCGGCTAGCATGCATCTCCTATTAGACTATATGTGTTTGTTGGTCCTTTGTTAGAGGCAATGACATAGATAGGTTCTCTATTTGAGGCAACGACTCATCCTTAAAAGGCTGACAACATGATGTTCCTTCCTCATTGGATCGATGACTTCTACCTCTACCTATCCCTTGACCTAAAACTGAAATCAATATATTAAAAACCTTTCTGGACATAACTCATAATTAAAACATGTTATACAACAAATTAGTAAATTCAAAATATAATATGCAATGGTCAATCAACCAATTAACAAAAATAAAGAGAATAAACAATTAACCTTTGTCACAAAGTTCAAGCTAAGTTACAAGAATAAAGAAAGACTTCACAGCCACAAATACACCTACTGGAGCTATCTCACATAGAAAAGCATAGTAGCCAACCAAAAATTAGGAAAAAAAATAAGGCATTTGCTTGGACATCTTCATTGTACTTTACAAGTTAGGTATCAACGCCATTTCCATCAACATATATACAATAAATTCACATGTCATCATCAGTCTCCTCCTTCATGCTTTTTTTTTACACAACTTTATTATCATTGTCAAATTTCGTATCGTCGACCTTCATATCAGCTGATTCATACACGTCATTCAAATAATGTAATTGTTGAGGACCATTATCAGTTACTATTGAGTGTTTATCATTATCATCTGTTTAGAAAGCAACTTTGTCCTCCTTTTGTTAGTCAACCTTCACCGGTATTTTTATAATGGCCTTAGCTTTGATTTTATGAACCGTCCACCAATCTTGTTTGTCTCCTCTTACACTTGGATAGGATATGTAACACACTTGTTATGCTTGCGAGGCTAGAACAAAAGGTTCATACTTGTCATAGCATTGTTTATGGTTAATGTCCATAAGGTCATATTTTTTATGAACCTTTATCCCAAAGTTTTCAATGGGATCAAACTAATGACA
>JAJEJH010000582.1:40000-136719 GCA_026122585.1 Anacardium occidentale
AGATGAGGTGTTCGAAAGGCTGGCCGTAAAAGGATATTGTAATTTAATGTATTCAACAAGAAGCGCAGAAATTAGGTACGGGGTCAACTTCTTTCATCGTATGAAATTCATTTCATGTTCTGAGCATTCGGTGCTCTTCACTTCTTGCAATGTGGCTGTTGCTGTTACGGGTTTCATTCATGCGATGTGGGTTTGATGCAGAGGTTGTTGAAGTAATTACTAAAATTTGACATTTTAGACATTTGCTGCAGTGTTTGTTAGTTGTGTTTTTAATTTCTAGCATTTTAGTTAGAGTTGTTTTTAGTGTCCACTATCAATTTGAGAAAGTGACTGGTGGAAGTGAGTCCTTAATTTGTTGATTATAGTTGAGTTTTTTTAGCCCTGTTGATTGCATATAAACCTATATAAGATGTTTTTCCAATTCTGAATAAATATATATTCGTAGTATTTATTTTCTAATTATTCTATCCTTGTTTTTAGTTATTTCACACTTACTGAAAAATTCAGTAGCTCTTGTTTCTTATTCTTTCTTTGTTCTCTTCCTCCCGGTGTTGAATAAGTCTTCTAAATTTCCAACAATAGTGGTATGTGAGCCAGGTTGGTTCAACATGGCAGCAAATGGGAATTCTATCAGCATGTCCCAGCGCATGATTCCTACTTTTGAATGAGAGAATTTTGAGTTCTAGAGCATCAAGGTCAAGACCTTGTTCAAGTCTCAAGATTTGAGGGATCCAGTGGAGCAAGGGTTTGCTGATCTAGATAAAGAATGAAGCTAAGAGAGAACAAAAAAAAAAAAAAAAGGACTTCAAGGCATTGTTCTTTATTCAACAAGTTGTCCATGAGTCTGTGTGCTCTCAGATTGTTGTAGCAATTACATCAAAGCAAGTCTAGTCAATCCTACAGAGGAGTTTCAAGGGTCATCTCTGACACGAATTTGAACCTTGTTTATGAATAATAGCCAATATATTCAAGATTTTGTACGAAGAGTTTCTATAATTGTTAATCAAATAAAGTCCTTTAGAGAGGATACTGGTGATCCAACTATTGTTACAAATGTTTTGAGGAGTTTATGTAGGCACTCCCGCTAGGTGTTACTGTTTACTACTTTTCTATAATTTAATGAAAATATAATATTAATAAATAAGAAAAATATGGTCAATAATACCCAACTGAAATACCTAAACTGAACTGAAATGTCGCAACGGAAAACCTGTGGTGTGGATGTATATAGATACATATATATGCCCAAAACTTTATTATATTAAAAATATTTACAAAGTATGTGTGTGATAAACATGCACATTTACATGCAAACAAAACTGAACAAGCATGCAAACCAAAGCATGTTGCAAAAACTGAAGCAAAATGGATCCCAGACGGCAGCCATCTCCTCCTCCCAGCCCCCAAAATACTGACCTGCAAGAGAAAGGAAAATATGGAGTGAGTGATATATTCACCCAGTAAGTGTTTCCTGTCTCTGACCCTAAACCAATCCTCCTTAGAGAATTATCACATCATCACATACAGTAATAGACTTATACACGAGAGAAAACCAAATTGGTTCTCACGTGTCATAATTCTTATATTAGGCTTTCATATATTTATTGTTCTATTCCATTACTTGTTTTCTAAAGTTCACGTATCATTACATGACTTTTCATATTTTGATATTCGTGTCTTTTACACGATGTTTCATATTCTGTTCATTTACTGTTTCTTACTATCTTATCATTCTCTAAATGATATGCTGATGTGTCATATAACAATGACATGCTATGAAATATGCTAAAAACATAGTTAGGCCTAGGCTTGTATACTGAAAATAGCTTTCTGAAAACTGTTTACTAAAAACTAATGTTTAGATCCTGGGACCCCATATCTGAAAACTCATCTGAAAGCTGATATGAAAGCTATGCTGAAAACTGTACACCCGAAGATACCTGCTATACTGCACAGACTGATGAATACAGGGATTCAACACTCTGGCCATGTGAGTTTCCTATACAAACACGTGCCATAAACTGTATGGGTCACGTGATGCCTCTGAATCTCATACTGAACTGAGCACATCGCGTTATAACTGTATCTAATCCTTGGATCAGGAAACCTATAATTTACTAACTGAGCACCCCGACATATGCCGATACATAAGGCTAGTAATGAGTATATAGCTCCTAATGTAATGGGTGTGCTGAAACTCACAAGTGCCCCTTCGTATTCACCCCTGAAATCAATATTTTTCTACTGAAAATATGAATTCAGATCCTTGGATCCCTTTCTGAAAACTCTGTATGGCATGTTATGTTATGTTATGTATATGATGCATCATTTATTATTATATGAGCTCATTTTACTGTTTTCTATCAATTTGATAGCTTTTACTGTACACATTTCTTATTTCATGCTTAATTTCTCTTTTCTGCCTAACGCACGGGTGTGCATGTCATGTGCACAAGCGTGCATGAGCTTGCACGGGATCGTGAGCAAGTCGTGCATGTGGTCGTGCTTGGTTCTATGATTTTTTTCTGCATATTTATCATTATTTTCTTGGTGCACAGGCATGCATTAACATGCATAGTCGTGACCCTGCATTTTAAGTCATGCACGGCTACGTGAATACGGTCGTGACCATGCAGAAATGCAGTATGCACGAGCGTGCGCTACGCATGCACAGGCGTGCATCCTGCTCTGCACTAACATGACCGCTTAAAATCATGCTTATTTCCATCCCATTTGCATACCGAACATAAATCAACCATTTCCCACATGCAAAACACTCCATATACACATATGTTCCCTTTCAATAACTTCTAATCGCATATTCATCATCCAACCCATCACAAAAGCATGTATAAACACATATTCTCATACATATCATACATATATGTAACAAATCATCATCATCATCATCTCAAATCATCAAACATGAAGTAAAACATCATAAGCATGTTGGAATCGAACTCATCTCAACCAAAGCATGCAACAAACATACCAAAAGCACAAGGGAAAGAGGTAAGAAATGCCTACCTCTTGACATGTTTTCTCCTTCTAAGAAATCGCAAGCTCAAACTAGATTGGATAGTCCTGGATGTTGATCTTCCCTCCTAGGGTTGATATCCTCTGAAAATCAAATAAAAATTTTGGGTGAAAATGACTAGAAAATCAAATAAGCTTAACTTAAACCAAGGCGGCTAAAACATAACGCACGCATGGGCGTGCACCTCCCATGCACGGTCGTGCATGACAGAAAAATTATAAAAATACTATTTTTTTATGCTCGCATGTAAATCCTCCCAATCGGATCCATGCACAAGCCACCTAACTTTAAAAAAATATCTATTTCACCCCAAAACGTTTTCACAACCCTATAATTCTCATCAATCTCAATCTAACCCTATATTAGAAGCCTAAAAGACAAATCTAACCCTGGAATGTTACAGTTTAACTCCAAAGTATGATCATGTTGTGTTGTTACTACTATTAAGGAATCTAAATATCTATGCGTGTTTTCCTTTAATGATCTAATGGGTTTTTTGCAAGCACATAAAGCAAGGTTAAATAGGTCTTACGACAAAGGTGAAGAAAAGGCTCTTCAAGTGAAAGAGGAATCATCCAGCCAGCTAAAGAGAAGTGTTAGAAAAGGTCAAAGTAGAAGCAGATCCCATGTAGAAGTGGTTCCCATGGCCAAAGTAGTAGGCACTCTGAAAAGCAAACTATTTCCCAACACTTTAAATAGCAGAAAAACTACAAGTGTAATGTCCAATACCATTATTGCAAACGATATGGACATGTAAAAGCTAACTATTGGAAAAGGAGAAATAAGCTAGCTATATGGAAGAACCCAAAGTGGAAAGCTTGTTTATAACTTATCATAGTGAAACAAGTGTTACAGCTAATGTTTGGTTCCTTGACAATAGCGTCAAGTTGAAGGCAAAAAAACAATAGCCTTGGATAGCAACAGTAATAAAGTAAAACTTTTCAATGATGTTTATTTATTCTTAGCTTGTCACATAATTTGTTAAGTGTTATACAATTGATGGCTAGTGGTTACTCAATCTTATTTGATGGTGATGCATGTGTTATTAGAGATAAAAAAACCCAGGCTTGGATATTGTGAATGTGTCTATGGTAGAAAATAAGATGTTTCCTCTTGAAATCTCTACTATTAATCATCATGCTCTTATTGTTAATAAGAAAAGTGAGTCTAAAAGATTGAACTTAAGGTATGGGTATTTAAATGTCTAGGGTTTGAAGTTATTAAATGAAAAAAAATGGTACATAAGTTGTCCATGATTGATTTACTTGAATGATGTGATAGTTGTATATTTGGAAAACAAAGCAATCTTTCATTTCCTATAGGCAAGTCTTTGAGGGCATCTAAAACACTTGAATCAATGCACGTTGACTTATATAGGCCAATAAGAACTAATAGTTTTGGTGTAGTCGATATTTTCTCCTTTTTACTAATGATTATAGTCGTATGAGATAGGTTTTTTTCATAAATTGAAGTTAGAAACTTTTGACAACTTTAAAAAGTTTAAGGCCTATGTTAAGAAACAAAGTGACATACCAATAAAGGGATTTTGGACAAACAGAGGTGGTGAGTTTACATCTAACCAAATGTTTTTGTTTTGTGAAAAAAATGGCATTCATAAAGAATTGACAACATCGTACACACCTGAGTAAAACAATGTGGCTGAACTTAAGAACTAAATAGTTATGGAAATGGTAAGAAGTATGTTAAAAGCCAAAGGCCTTCCAAATGATTTTTGGGCAGAAGTTATTGCCACAACAATTTATCTTCTTAATCTATCACCAATAAGAGTATTCCCAAATCAGATTCCTTATGAAGCTTGGAATGGTTCAAACCTTGGGTAAGCCACTAATGTGCTTTTGGTTATATTGCTTATGCTTTGGTTAGTTCTGAAACTTGTAGTGAACTTGATGAAAAATCATTAAAATGTATCTTTGTTGGCTATGGTGCACAATCCAAAGCATATAGACTATATAAGCCTGTGAGGCAAAGTAATTTTAAGTAAGAATGTGGTGTTTGATGAGGAAACAAGTTGGAATTGGCATAATGATGGAAAGATAATAGAATACATTTTAAGTCTTCAACTAGAGTTGGTAATAGCATTCCAACAATCGTACCTAACTCTTTCAAGTAGTTAATACCAATAACTAGCTACAAAAACTCTCTAACAACTCATGTACTCAACCTACTTTAGAAATATCTTTCAAAGAAACTCCTCCAAGGAAGTTCAAAACACTAAGGGAGATATATGCAGACACACAAACCTTGTTTGTTGTAAAGCCAACTAATTTTAAGAAAACAATCGAAAAAAAAAAAAAAAGAATGGATTAAAGCAATCAAGGAAGAGCTAGTTGTAATCAACAAGAATGAGACATTGGAATTAGTGGACCTACCTGAAGGAAAAATATGCTATCAAACTGAAGTAGCTATTTAAGATCAAGTATTATGCTAATGGGAGTATTGAAGGGCATAAGGCAAGGCTACTTGTGAAGGGATATGAGTAAACATATAGTATCGACTATGGAGATACATTTTCCCCTATTGTAAGGTTTGAAACTATAAGAACTTTCTTAACTCTTGCTACTCATTTGAAGTTATTTGTGTATCAATTCAATATCCAATCTACCTTTTTAAATAGAGAGATTTTGAAAGAAGTATATGTTTCTCATCTCGAATGATTCATTATGAATTACAAGGAGAATAAAGTTTACAGGTTCAAAAAAGCTTTTTATAGGTTAAAGCAAACATCAAGGGCTTGGTATAATATGATAAATGTTCATTTTTGTTCAAATAGGTTTGTGAGAAGTGACAATGAACCTACACTGTACTTGAAGAGGCAAGGTACTGATTTCCTTATGCTTTGCCTTTATGTTGATGACATAATTTATATGGGTATATCAAGTGTGTTAATTGATGCTTTCAAGGTTGGTATGATGTCAAAGTTTGAGATGACAGATTTAGGTTTATTACATTATTTTTTGGGCCTTGAAGTGTTAAAAAAAAAAATGATGGTATTATTATTTCTTAAAAAAACCCAAAATATGTAAAATGGCTAAACAATCCTAAAGCGGGGGTGAACAAGATTTTTGAAAAACTTATTAAAACTTAATACATTTTTCACCTAATAGTCAAAACAATTTATATGCTTAATAAATTAACTAACACAAACTAAGCAAGTAATTAACAACATAAACCAAATATAAAGCAAAGTAAAGAGATATAAGGAAACAATGTGCTCAGCCAATTTTAGAGTGGTTCAAAGCTTTGACCATAAGTCTCCTACGTCTACCTCTTCAAGTAAACCCACTTAAAGTTTCCACTAGTTTAAATCAGGATTGTGCCCAACTACTTAATCTAGTTGATTTGAGATTACACCCACACTATAGCTTTGATTCAAGGGGATTTTGCCCTTAACAATAATTATATGGGATTGTATCTAAGGTGTTTGTAAGTAAGATACAGAAGAGATACTGTCTATCTAAGGCTGATATACAAGTTTATACAACCAAGCTTGTCTCAAGTATACATAATAAGAATTGTGAGAGATAAAGAGAGAGAATGAGAGAAAGGTAAAGGTTGGGTAGTTTGCACATTGTCTACAACCATTCTCACTTCAAATAAACTCTAATTTATAGTCTAAAGCTTCTTGGAAAAGGAAAAGATTCATTGTAACTAGCAAAGTTGAAATTTTGCTCTAATAAACAGGCATAAATAAAGTGGGCCAAAGGATTATTTCCCACCCATAGTTTGAGGCGGGGACAAAGTCCCACCCGCTTAAGTTTAAAAGCCCAGTTTCCCACCCAAAAGCTAATTTTTTTATTAAAAATAATAAGTATACAGTAATAATCAGGGGCATTTTTGCCTTTTTAATATTAAAATTTTATATAAATATAAAATTTTAAAAAAATTAAAAAATATATTTAAAAAGATTTTAAATTAAAAAAATGGAAGCAGCCACCATAGCCAGCATCGGCGGCGGTGGCCGCCTATAATAGAACCAGGTGGCCATTTCTGACCACCTGGTTCCAGGGGAGGCTAGATCTGGCCTCCCCTTTTGGTGGAGGCAGCCAAATTGGTCACCTTCAGTTTTCTGGTCGCCTCCGCCTGAAATAAAGGCTGAAAACGGCCAGTGGGGCCAAGGCCAGCCCTTTACGGCTGTTTCTGGCCCCTAATTTTGTCGGAGGCGGCCAGATCTGGCCACCTCCTCCAAAACTGGAGGCGGCCGATTTGGTCGCCTCCACTGAAAGGGGAGGCCAGATCTGGCCTCCCCTGGAACCAGGTGGTCGGAAATGGCCACCTGATTCTATTATAGGCGGCCACCGCCGCCGGCTGCTTCCTTTTTTGAATTTAAAATTTTTTTAAATTTTTTTTATTTTTAAATTTTTTTAAATTTTTTAAAAATATTTATATTTAAAAATTATTTTATATTTTTATTATAAATTTTTAATTTTTAAAAGGGTAGTTTAGTAATTTCAATAGAAAAATTATAAAAAATTAGGTTATAGGTGGGAGACTAGGCTTTTAAACTTAAGCGGGTGGGACTTTGTCCCTGCCTCAAACTATGGGTGGGAAATAGTCCTTTGGCCCAATAAAGTGTCACGAGTGTGACCTTGACTATTAATACCTCGAGTTGCTTGTCTAACGATCAATTTTTCTTAACGTTAGCAAATATATAGGTGTGACTACCTGGACTCTTTATCTTCTAGAGTTAGATATGAAACCATGTAGAATACCTTATAAGAGGACATGTACACTTCATATTTTGTTTATTCACAGCGTACATATATTATTAATGAGCGTACATTTTTCTTTGACTTTGACGCCTTAACCTTTCACAAGTAAAAGTGGTCGTGACTTGGATGGTGTGACCATTCCATGCATGGTCATAAGCATGAAGCAGTTAGACTCATGAGCGTGCATTATGTTGACTTTCTTTAATTGACTATGCATAAGAGCTGTTGGGAGTGATTAACTTGTCGTGACTCCTCAACTGTAGTCACAAGCGTGACTACTCAATAATCACAGATGTACATGAGGATTGTCTTCACTTGACTTAAGTATAGGGCACGTTCATGAGACCATAATGCTTGTGACTAGCATGTAATTAGTACATCACGAGCATACATTTATCATGTACAGACATACATGACCAAACACTTTTATATAAAATCGAGTATAGGTAGCATCATAAAGCCATGAAAATGCATGTACGAGACCAAAATAAACTATGTACGTGCGTACATATTTAAGTCAAAGTCGTACATTTGGTCTGTAAAACATAAAAATAGTTTTATTATATTGTAGTCAGGATTTCAATCATGTCAATAACATATTAGATATTTTAACATGACTTTTGTTATCATCAAAACACTTAAGGGTCTAACATTTCTCAAATGAAATATGCTATTAATTTGTTTAAAAGGTTTAATATGCTAAATTCCAAAGGTGTAGCTAAAACCATGAACTTCAATGAGAAGTCATAGGTTAAAGATGGTATTAGCATGATAGATGCCAAATACTTTAGAAGCTTGGTGGGTGGATTGATCTATTTGACTCACACATGACCTAACATTACATTCTCAATCAGTGTTGTTTCTCGGTTTATGCACAATCCTTCAAAGCACCATCTTGGAGCGACAAGACAAATCATATGCTATATGGCTGAAACAATTGATTAGGGGATTTTGTATACTATTGGTTTTGTCTTTTGGTTGCAAGGTTTTTCAAATAGCAATTGAGTAGGTTCTTTAGAGGATAGGAATAACACTTCAGGCAGAATTTTTCACCTTAGGTCTCGAGCCATTGTTTAGAGTTCTAAGAAGCAAGCAACCACAACATTTTCATCCTTTGAAGTTAAATATGCTACTACAACTTCAACAGCTTGTCAAGCTATGTGGCTTAGATGTTTACTTGCTAATTTTGGCCAAGAACAGCAAGGTGCAATTGAGATCTTTTGTGACAACAAACTTACAATTGCATTGAGTGAGAATCCAACATTCCATAAAAGAACAAAACACATTGACATTTGAATACACTTTATCCGTGACTTGGTAGCTAAAGGTTAGGTTCAGTTAAAGTATTGCAACACCAATGAGCAAGTGGCAGATGTCTTCACAAAGTCATTTCCTCATGAGAAACATGTCTATTTTAGAACAAAGCTTGGAGTGTTGAATCAAGAGAGAGTGTTGAAGTATTTTAGATATATGTTGCAGTTTTTGTTAGTTGTGCTCTTAACTTCTAACATTTTAGTTACAGGTATTTTTAGTGCTCACTATCAATTTGAGAAAATGATTGTTAGAAGTGGGTTCTTAATTTGCTGATTACAACTGAGATTTTTAAGTCTTGTTAATTGCATTTAAGCCTATATAAAATGTTTTTCCATTTCTGAATATATATATATATATCCTTAATATTTATTTTCTAATTATTTTATTCTTGTTGATACTTCTTTTTCTTCAGCGAAATTCATATTAAGTTTCTTCTTCTTTTTTCTTACAACCCTTTTCATTATTTACTTCATATTATTTTTCACCGTTCCAGCAAACCAAGTTTAATAGCAAATTGACAATTTTATAATTATTTCAACCTCAAACTGATCCTAAGCTCGGATTGTGTCCAACTTTGCATATATATTTTTCCCCAGTCCTAGAAAGAGATATTTTTTGGTTTAACCAGTAAAACAACTGTAAAGAAGTAGATTAAACTAAGATGTCATTATATTTGTCCCCATACAGATTTTTAATTTTACATTCCACTAAAAAGTCATCCTATTATAGTTTCTTACTTCATTCACAAGCAGTCCCTTAAACAAAAGCCCTTTGAACCCTACAATTATCTATTCAACACATCTGTGAAAAATCAATAAATTAAAATTTTAAGTAGTGTATATGTAAAACATGTATCCATATCATATACTTCCATAACAGATATTATAAATTGGGCATATAGTTTTAGAAAATTTTAATCGATAGAAGTGATCTATAAGGTGTGATTTATCATTAACTTTAATATAAAAAAAATAGGAAAAAAAAAGTTAAATTTTTTTTTTTAAGTAACACAAAGTATACCCTAAAAATTAGTGTTCTACTTTGAAATTGAAGTGGTTTCTTTATTTTATACTCATGACAACTAATTATTTTATTTTTAATTAATTAATTTTTAGTTGAACATTTTATTGCTCATATTTGTTCACATGAAGTATTTATGCCTGTCTCTCTTGATTAGGCAAAGTGACCTGATCTTTTCGTTTTTTGGGTTGACTCTAAAATTATATAATATTGTACTTGCTCAGGTCTTTCATACATTTGCAACTTATATATTACTTCTCCTTGTAGGTTAGCTGCATGATTCAAATCCTGGGATAGGATATTTCAGTATGTTCTTGAATGAAGTTCAAGACCAACCGAAAAGCTTCAGCTCATTGTTCAAGTGGAGCTTGAACAAGCTAAGTGGATCACTCGAATCATTTCAGACCTATGCACAACTGATGCGTTAAAAGTTTAAACCCTAACTTCCTAGCAAGTGTACTAGTTCAAAGTAATATGGGAAGTATTCAGGGTGTCGTATCCACGGGATCGCGTAAGCAAGTACCAAGACGACACCACTCTTAATTTTATCTAAACTATCGAATATGAGTCGAAAGTAAATCAACGAAATAAAATCAAACTAAAATAAAATGATTAACGAACACGCCTAGGTAAATCGAATAACACAATGTGAGATGATGCTAAGATTTCGGGTTCACTAATTCACTACAATGTAGGTTTTTCATATGCTTATGTATTTCATATTATTCATGTGACAACGGAATTCCCTAAATTGATTAACATTCTTTCTCAAGCAATATTAATCCTAATTAACAATCTAATAACCTAAGTATCTCTATTTAGGTTTAATTAGATGAAAATGCATTAAGTTCTATGGAATCCACTAGCTTTCAGCACAACCCTATTGTGCCTATGACTATTGCATGTATTATCAAATATATCTCTATATTTAATTAATCCACGGTTCGTATTCTCATGCTTTTATGCAATATCACCTCTCGGTCTCAATCACACAACAAAAATCCTATTAAAAGTGGCCAAGTTTCAATAGGCATTAAGTTCAGAATGCAAACTCACATGAAATAGTATGTTCGTAAATTATAATTGAAAAACCCTACATATTCATGAATTAGCTAGCCTTAATCTTAGCAAAAATAATTTAGTTCATCATTAAAAACAAATAAACAATAAGATTCAAACAAATCATAAACATAATGGAGAAAATAAGAATAAAACCAGATGAATGTTGAATCTCTTATTGAAGTTGATGAAGAAAAATTCTCACAATTGCAATCCGAAGAGCTTTTGATTGAATCCCCAAATTAAAATATTGAATCTCAGAAAATTGTGTGAAGAATCTCTCAAAAAATCCCCTAGGACGGCTCTTCCTAATTTTTAGAATTACAAAGTCTTATATATGTTTAGGGTTAGAGAAGAATTTCAGTTAAACTGAAATTCTGTGAACAGTGTCTATGTCGCGGCATGATGCCGCGGCCTGCGCATTCTGTCTTTTGCTGTTGGGGCTTGTCGCGGGCTTTGAAATATTTAATTGTGATCATGCCGCAGCATGATGCCGCGGCCTTGTCCAGGAATTTTATGCTGCGGCATTATGCTGCAGCCTTCAGCCTCTGCCTTGCAAGGTAAGTAACCATAATTCATCTTATGCCGCGGCATTATGCCGCGGCCTCCAGCTTCTGTTATTTTGAATTAAATTCATGCCGCAGCATCATGCCGCAGCCTGCAGGTTCTGGATTTTTGCTCAGCTGGTTTCGATTCCACTCCTCGATTCTTCGCTTCGATTGTAATTTTTGGTCTTGAACACATTCACTTGGTCTTGTTTCGACTCGAAATTATGTAAATTTCTACAAAACAAAAACAATAACCACGTGATCCCGAATTTGTACAATTTAATAGCGAAATTGACAGAATCTCTCCCGATTTCGCCCGAAATAAATCATAATATATATGTATGTCCATTATTCATCAACAACAACTAACCAATTAGAAGTTAGGGAGTTAATTTTGTGACGAACTTTGTCTCATAGATAGAGGCTAAAAGAGACCTTAAACAATTATCTATGTAATGATGTCTACTAAATACATAGAGAATTCTGATCTGGAGATTTTGAAGATATGAGTCAAGTGAAATGGCGTATGGGCAATCTCCGCCACCATTTGAAGAGGATCCAGTATCCACCCAGCCTTGTTTTGCAGAGATATGTACAGGTTCAGTGGCAAACCCCAGCTCCCCTATTAGTCATAAATTACAAGCTTGAGATTTTTAACTTCAACTAGTTTTATCTGTCTCTGGAAACACAAGTTATTTCACGTCGTATGCACCCGTCAACATAGATACAGTATACAAGGTGCCTTCCTTGGCCATGTATACAGTATACAATATAGATTTTTATATTAAGGGAGTACGAATATTTCTCAAGAAAATATTTTTTAAAAAATAAAAGGAATAAAATACCCTTAATTAAATACAAGTACTTCTACCTATCCATGAAAGCTTTAATTTTTGTGGAACAAGATGATGGCAGAAGACACGGAGGATTAACCTTGAAATGATGAGATATTATTGAAGTAATTGAGGAACCACATTAAGGCACGGTGATTGCATCAGCTTGAAGACCAAGTCGTTTCTAGGATATGTACCTGGACAAGTTTTCTGACCACTGACACAACCAAAACCAACAAAAATTGAATACAATTTCCATTACTCAGAGCTGTCCATTCCCTGTCCCTTGTTTGCATGTGCTCAAAACAAGTTTATCACATTCTTTTAAAAAAAAAGGTCCGCTCCTTGTAAAATCTGGAGGAGGAACCATTAGAAACAGAGAGAATTTTGAGGCCCTCGCTTTCTTTTTATTTATTTATTTATATATTTTAATAGTTTTTAAATTTTATTTTATTATTTTGTAAGCTTTTATTAAAAAAAATATAAATATCTTCTAATAATTAATATTTAACTGTTGACTATTAAACTTAATCGTTAACTTTAATTAATATGTATGAATTTTGATTAAAATTTTTTGTTAGGTGAAAATTTGTCGTTTCGACAAACCTCATGTAGGAAACAGTCTTTGTATTCATTCTTAATACAGATATAATATGTCATAATATGATTAGACAATTTTAAAGTAGAATAATATTTATCCTTACATGATAAAGGCAAATTATATGTGACCCCACCTATGACCCCACTCAGGCAAAGAGTAGGGTCATAAAATGGGCAATCCACCTTTGCTTGTGACCACCCATTTTAGAGTAGTCACATAGTATTGCTCTTTTGAAGTAATGATAAATTAGTATCCAATCATATGATTATATATTATTTAAATACATAAAATATATACAAAATTTATTTATATGCAACATTGCTCTTATATTTAAAGTTTCAAAGTATAGGCAACAGACGACTCTAATTTTTACCTCTCTTTCTCTTTCTCTTTTCTTTGGTTTCTATGAATTTTAAAACAAATTCATATAGGCTAGTTTATAAGGATTTTAAGACTTGATTTTGCGAAAATGGGGAGGAGAAATGAACTCTTTGATTATAACTATCCTCACTTGACACAAAGAGTAATATTAATGTTATATATACTTATAATAAATGTTAATGATAATATGTCACCGTGTAATTAAGTGTTATTTTATTTTTATTTCAGAATCACCAAATCACATGATAAAACGTTATCATCAATACTTACCTAAACTGATATTCAGTATAAGTGTATATATATTTCTTAAACCAAAAATATGCAAGATATAGAGCTTTCACTATTTCCTTTTTATTGATGCTTGTTGTTTGATTAATAAGTGATATTTGATGAATAAGTGTTCAACCTTATTAACTCAATCTACTTGAAGAATCTATACTTTTTTGGGAATTAGTAAATACGCATTTTAATTATGATTTATTTGTATTTGTCATATTTTACCATTTTGAATATGTTTTGTTATATCTTTGAACCTAAAACTTAAAAAAAAACCAAAACAAAAAAAAATGCATATTTTATATAGTTATCATATTAGACAATACTATACAACCATATTATACGTTATTATATTTTTTAAAATTTTCTCTTAGCAAAGGATAAAAGACATCGTTTTATAAGACACAAAACAATATCATTTTATAAGATATATAAAACTCAATTTCAACAATGGACGTTGCATTTTCTTCTTCCAAAATTGAAAATCTTTTATAATCTTGTATTTCTATTCTCCACCATCAACTCATTATTTTGTCTTTCAAATCACTAACCATTTATTGATGAATATTCTTACAATAATAGATTTGGGTCTTCTTTATTTTGATTGTAAAAAAACAAAAAAAAAAAAAGTCTTGAACTTGATTGATAATGATCTAATAAATAATTCTTTTTCTATATCATTTGGCACTACATGTTAATCTTGATCTAAAAAAATACAAGTATGATTAATCATGTTCTATAACACAATTACTAAGATTTGAAGTTCTTTTCGGTTAGGGCATAATATAGGAATTTAGAGATATAAGATGATTTCTCCAAAGTTATTATTAGGGAAATTAATTTAAATAATCAATTTTATTAAATAGAATATAATTTTATTCATTTTTTTCTACTTAAAACTACTCTCATTTTTACGTATACATGCGATACGTTTGTTACACATGAAATTCAAAATCGCCAACTTTTTATATTCTCGCATGTGCCACAATATGTGTAGAACACATAATACACATACATAAGGAATGACAGCTTTTTACATTTCCTCATCTTCAACCCTCGTCACCATATATGAACACATATTGTAGCAAATCATACGTATTGACGAGGGTTTTCACGCATACTTTATTCTAGCCATTAAACAATTATATCCAATTTCAAACGTTTTTCTTTACATTGTTTAGACTTATTATATATTATCTCAATTCAAAGTATCATTAAATTTCATGCATAGTGTTCAAATCTAGACGAATTTTTATAGCAAAACGTATCAATTTTCACATCAAAATCTACACCAAATATTTAATTTTTGTACACTATAACGTATAAAATATGAAATAGAATTAATTACACATCTTTTTTGACAATTTATATTGTCAAAATATCCCCCAAATTGTCAAAAATCTTCGACAATGTCGAAATCTCTCTCTATACATATATTCGGTTCATAAGCGTATATTTTGATGTCCATGCACATATTAATTGAAATATCAACGATTTCAAATTATACGTGTGTTGTGCATATAACGCGTAGAGAGGTAAGCACAAAAATTGAAGTAGTTCGTAAAAATTTAAAAAAAAATAAATAAAATTGTATTTTACTTAATTTTTCTATTATTTAAATTAATTTTTCTTATTTTTATTTAGGGTTTAGAGTTTTTTTTATTAATAGTTAATTTTAAAGTGTTTTGTTTGTAATTTTTGAAAATGATATTTACATAACTTGAATTTAACTCAAGTATAAAGGATGAATGTGAGACTAGAATCTTAATCATCTATTATTATTGAATCCTATGTAAAATAGAAAAATCAAATATTATAATTTATTAATAGTTAAGGGATTTATTCACTCCCCAAATTTCCCTTATTGATAAAATTCTAACTGTCAATATTTTAAAGTTCAAACACTCACTTGTCAAACACTTTTCATCCAAATCAGTCAAAATATTTGATAAAGTATCCAGAATACTCTCACCAAAAAAAACTTATAAAAAATATAAAATATAATTTAAACATAAAAATATATATAACAAAATAAAATTTATTTAAAAAATATAAATTAAAATTAAAATTTTAAAAAAGTGGTTATCATCACTGATAATGTTGTCGGTGGCGGAGACTGTAAATAATTGAATCAGATGGTTAAAAAAAATAATCTAGTTCACAGGGTAGCCAAGTAGCCTTTTTTGTCCACTTAATTCAATTTTAGCCAGCAACAGTAACTTTTATTTATATATTTTTAATTTTTTTTATAATTTACTTTATTATTATGTTAATATTTAAATATTATTTTAAATTTATTTTATTATTTATTTTTTAAATACTTATTATTAAAAAGATAAAAATGTGTTTCTAACTATCAATATTTAATAAATAACCGTTAACTTTGATTAATTGATAAATAATCAGAATTTAGAAAGTTGATGAATAGGATATCATTAAGAAAAATTATAGGGTGAATAAGTTTTTTTACCTTTATTAATTAGTTCTATATGTTGTAATACTATAATTGAATTTTAGCTATATATTATATTTAAAAGTATTGAAACTATAATTTTACTATCAAATTAAATCTAATAGTTATTTAAATACTTTGATTTATAATGTTATATTCATTTTATCCCAATGTCCTATGAAAAGTGTTAATTTGATGTTATCGTATTTTTTACTTTTAATTATATGTTATATTAAATTTATATATATACATTTTATACTTTTTTACATCTAAATTGTATTATCATATATTATATCACATCCGTATAATTCTCAGACCCTTACCATGTCACATTTTTCCATCCCATCCTTAACAAATTATCTCCTAATTAGATTCATATTATTGAAATGGTGGCCACAATTGTAAGACCCATTGCTATATATTACTGTAGACTATTTTTTTTTTTTTTTGAAATATTTCTTTAGTATATAGCAATAGGTCCTAAATTGATTGTTTACTGAAAATATGCGGAAGCTGGATTAGAAAAATGTGATGAGAGACAAAAACTCACTGTACAGTATCCTGAAATAAAACTCATATTTACTATATAATAATAATATTTGAAAACGTAGAAGATATTGTACATTCCGAATGTATGAGCAATACAAAGCATACGAGCCACAAACATGCTATCTGCTGAAAACTAAACATATATACATACATATATAACTGAAAACTCGGGTGAAAACCCATTCAAGCCATATCCCACACTCCAGCTATCTCGTGCTCCAAGCTCAGCTCCCCAAAACACCAACCTACAAGAGAGAAAACTAAGGGGAATGAGTGACAAGTCACTCAGTAAGCATCTCCTACCTCTACCCTCAAGTAGGCTCTAGACTAAGCTGCTGCTGACAGGCTAACTGCTATCTAGATGAACTTAACTAAGTTCTTGATAGCCTAAAAGCTTCTTCTAATCCTCTTTTAGCATTTATTATTCTTCTTGCTTTTCTTATTAGTTCTTAGACTTAGAGTACTCTTTTATTTCTTTACTTCTGACGTATAACGTGCAGCTTAATCTTTCTTTTATTTCTTATCTTACATGTTTCTGGTCTTACTGTATGTATACTTTTCCATGTCATGTAATATGTATCATGGTATGCTGAAATTATGCTTTTGCCCTTGAGCCTACTTACTGAAAATATC
This sequence comes from Anacardium occidentale, assembly GCA_026122585.1. NCBI lineage: Eukaryota > Viridiplantae > Streptophyta > Magnoliopsida > Sapindales > Anacardiaceae > Anacardium > Anacardium occidentale. The sequence continues at coordinate 57,434 of JAJEJH010000582.1, forward strand.
TTTCTAAAAACTGTTATTAGGATATGAAGATCCAAAGCACTGAAAAGCTAAATAAAACTATTTCTAAAAATCTTCGTATATGAAGATACCTGCTATGCTGATCAAACTACTGAATACAGAGATTCTACATCTTGACCATGTAGGTTAAACCTTACCAGTAAAGTGTCAGTAAGCTGAAATATCCTATCATACCAGTCCTCAGACCAGTAAGCTGAAATCTAACTAATCTAACCGAAGTCAGAAAGCTAAAATCTCACAGATGCCCCTTCGAATTCACCCTTACTAACTAATCTGGACATCGGGCCTTAATATTGAAAACTGATGCAAATGGATCACTTGATCCATTTTCTGAAAATACTGTTTAGCATGCTATATTGAATGATGTTATTCATGCATGTTAGCTTATCAATTCTCTTTTCTTTCTGATTACAGTATTTTCTACTGTTGTACTGTTTCTGTTACTGTATGTGTAAAATGTATTTGTTGCTGTTTTTCTATTTCCTTCTGTTCTCTTTCTATTTCTGTCTTTATTTTTGTTTTCTAATTATAACTTATCGCTAGATTACGCTATTTAAATCTGTTGATGAGTGTTTTTGTACTGTTATAAGATTAAAGTGTGATTCTGAAAAATATCTTATCTTTTTCTCTTATCTTTTATTTATTACTGAAATTCTGCTGAAAATGGAGGAAATTTCTCATTTTCACAAGGCGCACAGGTGTGCACTATCAAATGCACGGGCGTGCATGCAGGTGCACCGGTTATATGCCAGTCGTGCAGCCCAACCGTGCTAGGTTCTAAAAATTTCAGCTAAAATCTCACACTTGGCTCACGCATGATCGTGCCCCTAGGGCGTACGATCGTGACCTTCTTTAAAAGCTAATCATGCATGGCTCGCATACACGACTGTGACCTTGCTAAAACCAGAATGCACGAGCATGCATCCTACCCAATTTCGACACCTACAGTCGAAACCCGTAAGATCACCACCAAAACTTAACCCAAAACTCATCAAACTTAAATTAAACATACAAGCATGTAACATATACTGTTATTAAACTAGAAACTTGCATCAATCACTGAAATAATCCAGCTAAGGAAACACAAAACCATGGAAACAAGAAAAAGATAAGGGGATACTTACCTGGAGCTGCTAATGACTTCTGTCACTCTATCCTTGGCTGAATCTTGGCTAGGTTGGCTGTTAAAGCTGGCTGATCTCCCTCTCAAAAGATTAGGGTTAACTGGAGAGAAAATGAAAGGGAAAAGCTGGCTAAAAATGGCAGAGAGAAAACATTAGTTTATATACCAACAGGCATGCACGGGCGTGTGACAAACATGCACAGGCGTGCATAGTAAGAAAATGATGCAAGGGTGTGTGTCCAAAGACGTACGGTCGTGCTCCTTCCGCAAACTCTCTTTTATCACACTAAAACTGATTTCTAACTGAGAAATCTCTCTTCTAACTTTGATTCAAGGCTTAAAAAGACTATTCTAACCTCGGGCTGTTACAACAATTTTTTACTACATTTTATTTAAGAAGTTTAAATAACAACTAAAAAAATAAAGATTTACAAGATTTTTATATGGCCAAAAGACTATTTCCCACACAAGGTTTGATAAAATGAAAATTTTCCACTCATTAAATTAAAATTTTTGAAATTTTAAATTTTCTATCAAAAATTAATTATTAATTTTAATAATCAAATAATATTTATATTATTTTATCTAAATATTATTAAAAAGATATATTTAGAATATAAACATTATTTTTTTAATTTACTAAGAGTAAATAGATAATTTTATTTCTTGTTTAAAAAAATATCATACTTACTCATATATTTTAAAAATATTTTATATCATCAATAATATATAATATGATATTTACACTTTTAACTTGTGTTTTTTAGGATGTCATTTTCATTTTTAAAACTATTGAATGATATCTTAACATTTTAAAATTTTTAAAAACACCTCAAATTTTTTTTTTTAAATTTGAAAAATCCCCTCCTCAAATTTAAAAAAAAAAATACTCCAAACCATTTTAAGTTTCAAAAATCCCCCTAAAAATTTTTTAAATTATATTTCACTCCAAACATTTGTTATTTTATTCAAATATTATAATATAAATGTATTTGGGGTATAACTGTATTTTTTAAACTTATAGAGAGTAAATAGATAATTTTCTATCTTATTTTAAAAATTATCATATTTATCCATATAGTATAATAAAGATGCATTTGAAGTATAAATATTACTTTTATACTTACGAAAAGTAAATAGATAATTTTCATATTTTATTTTAAAAATTATCATATTTAACTATATATTTTAAAAGTATATTATACTGTCAATAATTTATAATAAAATATTTATAATTTTAACTTGTTATATTTTTAAGGTATAACTATCATTTTTTAAATTATTGAAGGCTATATTGAAATTTTAATAATTCCCCAAACTTTATTAAGTTTCAAAAAACCTATTAAAATTTTCAAAACACTTCAAGCTTTTTTCAAATTTAATAAGATCCCCTATAATTTTTAAAGACTTATAGTGTAATCCAAAGATATAATTGTTTATCATTAACGCCTCCCGCCGCCCCCCCTCCCCCTCTGCCCATATCTATATTTATAACTAATAAATTTTTTATCATATTAATTCTGGTTAATGTAAATTAAAGTAAAAAATAGTTAATAAAAATTTAAAGATAAAATATTATTTAATTTGAGAACTTTTTTGTCATTTCAATAATTTTATTAAAAAGTTAATAAGTGAAAATTTGGGATTTTTTAATTTAATGGGTGAGATTTTGTCATTGAACAAATTTTGGACTAGAATAAATCATGTGCCCTTTTATATTGGCTATAGTATTACTTTGAATTAAACCAAACTCAGATGTTGGTCAATTCAGGTTTTGATACTGAGATAAGCATCAACAACATAGAACAATCAGCCCCTTCTCTTATTAAATACATGGAAAATCAGCTTGTTGGTTTTGGTGTCTATAGCAAAGAATATTTTGATAACAGATATCAATTTTTGTTTATATCATTCTTTCAAGAGATCTGTCCGAATTGGGTTTTCGAGATCTGTCCGAATTAGGTTTTCGAGACGAGTTCAAATTGAGCTTTTCATTTGAATTCATATCACGTCGAATGACTGTTTATCATTCAAGTTTTGACAAGACGAAAGTCTTCATTTGTTAAATTTGAAAAATCAAATTTTCACCTATTTATTAAATTTATTATTAAATTAAGTTTAATTTTTAAATAAAATGATAGAGAAAAACTCTCAAACTAAATAATTCCAAAATTTTATTAAATACTTTTTACTTTAATTTATGTTTATTTCAATAAAATAATAATAATAATAATAATAATAATAATAATTCACTTGTATATAAATAAATAGAGATAATAATGGAGTATAATTATATGTTTAAAAGTAAATTATAATTTCAAAATTTTTTAAAAATATTAATTAAAATTTTAAAAGTATTAATAAAAATTTTAAGAGAGCTTTTCTTTTAAGATTTAAAAAAAATTCAATACTTTTATATTTTAAATTTAATATTATCTCTTAATAGTTTTTAAAATAATATTATATGTTAAAAAGATATCAAATTAAGATTATAAATAATATATTATATATTATTAAAATTATAATATATTTTTTAATTTTAAATAATTTGCTCATCATAACATCAACTAAAGGTGACAGTAGATTGTGCTGGCACGTGGACTACCACACCCAAATATTTTTGGGTCGTATTAGGGCCTGACAATGAGATTGACAGTTTGTATCATGCAATCTGTAACAATTTTAAAATTTTAAAAAGGCCAAAAGACAAATTCCCACGTAAGGTTTTCTTAAATGACAAACTCTCACTGTAATGACCCAAGGGATCGATTTGTCATTTTTGAGAGTTCAGGGGGGGTAGAAGAGTCATTTAGAAGTCCTTTGGGGGCTTAGTTATAGTTTCTACGCTTGTGGGGGTGGAAATGGCTATTTTCCACCGCACACACCACCGTGTGCCTAGGACACACGACCGTGTGTTTGCCCTTTTAGCTGTGTATAAGTTTATTTTCTTCAGTTGCGCAGTTCAGTTTCCAGCTTAGCTCCTAACTTATTTTCTCTTCTTCTTCCTCAGCTCCAGTGAACCCTAGAGTTCCAGAGAGAGATCCCCCAGCAGCTCAGCTTCAGATTCGAGATCCCGAATCTTCCAGAGAGAGAGATAGAGCTTCCATGGTGCGAGGTAAGTGTTTTCCTTACCTCTTTCGCTGAGTTCAGAGCCTGTTTGGCTGTTTCCAGTGTGTGAAAATGTTATGTGTGCTTATTTGAGTTGTTTCCAGCATGCTTGAGTTTGATTTGTTGCATGATTGGATGTTTGAGTGGCTTTCCATGCTTATTTGTCTATATATGTATATATACATGAGATATATGCTTCATTTATTCTGTTTGACGTGTTTGAGATGATGAAATGATGTATTTTGGGCATGCTAGTAGCAGTTTTGAGCTTGTATGTGTGTTGATTTTGGAGTGTGGAAGTTTAGTGTGGGAATTTTTGGATTTCCAGACGCCATCTGCAGGTTCTAGGTCGAGCGCACGACCGTGCGTCCCTGAGGCACGCCCGTGCGTCATCATTTCTGCATGGGACACGGCCGTGCATGCTGCCCGTGTGCGTCTGAAAACCCAGACACACGCCCGTGTGCTTTCCCCTAATTCCACACGCTCGTGTTCGCTGAGACACGGGAAGAAGGAGATTGCAGCCACACGCCCGTGCAAGCAATACAAGCCCGTGTGCCTCAGTATGCACGCCCGTGTGTTGTCCCACACGCCCGTGTGCCTTGCCCAATTTTCATGAAAATTTTCCAGAACGTTGCACGCCCAGTAGCACGATGGCCACACGGTCCCGTGTGCCTTGACACACGCCCGTGCGTCCCAGAACACACGCCCGTGCACTTCAGAAAACAACAGTGATTAATTTTAAAAGAGTATTAAGCCACTCTAAACCATTTCTAAGCACACAGAACTCAGAATTAACATCAGAAAATCAGTATTTCATACATGATTATCAGCATTAGCACGGCATGCCATATCAGATATTTTCAGACTGGATCCAAGGATCCAACAGCATGATTTTCAGTTATACATATTTGATTTTTCATACATCAGATAGGGGTGAATACGAGGCGGCGCTTGTGAGTTCGCACACCCGCTAGAGAGGGAAACCAGCGTCCGCTAGAGAGGACATGGTCACTGACCAAGCTCGTTAGAGAGAGTGCTGATTATGCAGCAGTAGATTCTTTAAGACTTGAACTCACACGACCAGGGTGCCGAATCCCTGTATTCATCAGTCTAGCCAGCATAGCAGATATTTTCAGATATTTTTAGTACTTTCTGATACATATTTCAGTATATACTATATGTATATTTTCAGCATCTTCGGATCACAGTTTTATTATCAGAAAGAGTTTTTAGAAAAGATAGTTTTTCAAAAAAACAAGCCTGAGGGCAAGTTTTTATAGTTTTCAGCATACATGACATCAGCATATACATTTCATTGTCATGTACAGCATCTCATGAGAAACAGATGAGAAACAGACCAGTAACAGAACAGAAACAGAACAAAATTCAGTAAAGAATTAAGCAGTAATGGATATACTTCAGTATATCAAGAGAATCAGAATAAGAAAACTGTCTAGCAGAATCTTCTACGTGACGAGTCACATAGTCAGTTGTTTGACCTGCGAGTGTTGTGTTTGGAAACGCTTGCTGAGTGACTTTGTCACTCACTCCCTTCCATGTTTCCTTTTGCAGGTCAGTGATCTTCGAGGGCTGAGCTGGAGCGAGACAGTTGCGAGATTTTTGGGATATAGCTCGGCAGTAACAGTGGCATGTTGGCTCGCATGCTTTAGTCTCTCATGTATATATATATATGTGTGTATTACATTATAGTATGCACTATACGACAGTTCAGTATTTTTATACATGAGTAGCCTGGGTTTCCACGCTTATATTTGATTTACTTTCGCAGTAAATTACATTTTCAGTTTCTTTATTAAGAAAAATTTTATACAGCAGCAGATTTTACTGTAGAGGTCCCCGTCTCAGGTATATTTTATTATTATGAACAGTATTTTTTTGCAACGTACAGTAACCTGGGGCGGGGGTCGCTACACTCACCTATAAAAGTTTTAAAAACTTAATACCCGCTGTTTAATCAAAGTCAAAAAATTATTTTTATCTTTTTGAATAAAAATTTAAATTTAAATTTAAAATAATAAAATAAAATAAAAATAAAATAAAAATTTTTAAAAGTAATCACTGTTATCGACAACATCATTGATGGTAATGACTTACATTAACCTTATCAAATTATCAGAAATAGGTACCTAGTCTTATTGACAGTCAAATCTAATCGTTTGATGGTTAAAACGGCTACTCCACCATCTAAAATAGTCAAATATGGCCAATGTCAACATTTAGGCCACTCAAATCGTTTTCGGCTTTCTTTGATGGTAGAGGCCACCTTTACTAGATCTTTGATAATCGAATTTAACTACCTTAAATCTGACTGCCTCCACCATCGAGGTAGTTAGATCCGACCTCTAATAAAACTAGATTACCATTTTCAATCACCTAATAAGGTTAACGTTAGTCATTAGTGTCGGCGACAGTGATTATTTTTTTCAATATTTATTTTATTTTATAAATATTTTTAATATTATTTATATTAAATTTTATTTTAATATCAATTTTATTAATTTTTATAGAGGGTATTTTGGTCTTTTTAAAGAGAAAGGAGGGTACTTGGTTTTTTAAACTTTCATGGATTGGAGTTTTCAGGAAACCTTGGGTGGGCTTATGTCATTTGGCCTTTTAAAAACTGAAAACAGCTATATTTTTATATACCAGTATGCAAAATGACCTTAAAAGCATGTTACGCAATGTCATGAACGTGTCGTAAGCTTTGATGTTTGATGGGTTGGCATGATTTTCTAAGGCCTGTAGTATATTGGGCTTAACTATTTTCAGCCCAAAACCATAATGGTCCGACCCACCACCCCCTATATATATATTTTTTAAAAAAAAAAAAATACTTTAAATTAATGCACAGCTAGGCATAGTATCCGAAAATAATGTATTTTCCAAAATATTTCATTTATATTTAAAATATGGAAAAAAAATTTTAAAAATTAACTTTTGTCAAGTAAATTTTTCTTCTTATTAGTTAGAATTCTAGAATTCAAGTTAATATACGTGGTATCACCCTTCTCCAAATTAGATCCTAATTATTTTCTACGGTTTTTGCCTTAAAAAATGTCAAATTTCTTATCACTTTTTCATTTTGTAAGAGTTGGGCTCGAGCCCATATTCACATTGTCCAATCCAATAAAGCTTCCTCTCTACCACTACAACACAAAATCCAGACCCCATTTCAAACCGCCATTTCAAATCAAAATCAAAGAAGTTTTGGCTACTATATGAACCTACTCCAAACATGATCAGTCAAATTTAATTCAAATGAATAGTACGAAGGTTTAAGTTTAGTTTAAATATATTGAATTGTACTAAAAAAAACTCAAATTTGATTCAGTTTATAATTTTTAATTTAAGTTTAAAATTTAGATAATAATTCAAATTGTAACATATAAAATGACAGTATTTTGAATACTATAAAAATTATGTGTAAATAATATCGTTTTTATAATTAATTAAAATAAAATCATTTCAATCATTATTTGATTTGATCTCGATTGAATCAAACCCAAACATTAAATTATTTTCTAAAATTTATTAACTTAAATTAAACCATTATTTTTGAATAATTTAATTTAAATGTATAGTTTGAATCAAATTACATACATCTCTAAAACCCGATAAAAGTCTAAATTTTTTTTGTAGGTAACCCACGAAAGCCATCTATACGAACCCCTATTCCGAATTTTGGAAGAAAGCATAGGCAGAAAAACACACATCCTTAGCCAAGTTTTGTGTTAAAAATCGAAAAACATTTTCGGATAGAGACCTCCCTACAAAAAGGGAAAAGAAAGACAATGAGGGGGTATCACCATATCTCAAAATTATAGTAACATATCTCACCATAATAGTAAGGTATTTCATTATAATCTTCTTAATTAGTAATTATTAATTATTTGATAAATAATGTACTTATAAATTATTATTAATTGATTTTGCTCTGTGAGTGTATCATTAATTGATTTATTCAGTTATTTTTATCTTAATTCTACTATAAATAGAGTAGTTTGTAAACAATTTTAGTCATGAAATAAGGGGAAGCTGATAAGAGGGAAGAACATGACTCCTTCTTCTGTTACTACATTTTCATCAACATTGCAGATTCTGAGCATTTCTTTTCTTTCACTTGGCTTATTTTGCGCTGCTTTTACCTCTCAAGATTATTCTGATGCTCTTGAGAAGTCCATCCTGTTTTTTGAGGGACAGCGATCTGGCAAATTGCCGTCTAACCAGCGGGTTACATGGAGGGGAGATTCCGGCCTCTCTCATGGTTCAGTTAATAAGGTATAACGTTATAATGCTTGATTGATTTGGCACTTAATATGTGTTAGATTTATGCGTAACTTGGTTCTGAATTTCAGGTGGACCTAGTGGGCGGTTATTATGATGCAGGTGATAATGTAAAGTTTGGCCTGCCTTTGGCTTTTACAACTACGTTACTGTCCTGGAGTGTGATTGAATTTGGTAGCTCAATGAAGAACCAGGTTAGCAATGCCAAAGCTGCCGTTCGTTGGAGCACGGATTATCTTTTAAAGGCTGCGACCGCCACTCCTGGCTCCTTATATGTCCAAGTAAGCAAAACAAAATGACTATGAAAAATGGAGATTGTAGTAAACGTTAAGAGAATAAAGAAATCCTTCTGTTTTCATGGTCATGAAACAGGTGGGAAATCCAAATACAGATCACCAATGCTGGGAGAGGCCTGAAGATATGGATACGCCACAAAATGTGTACAAAGTCTCGGCTGAGAACCCGGGGTCTGACGTAGCAGGAGAGACAGCCGCAGCACTTGCTGCAGCTTCTATTGTGTTTAAACGTTCCGACCCTTCCTACTCCTCCAAATTGCTGGAAACTGCCATGAAGGTAAGGATCCATGCATGCAAACTGAAGAATTTTACCGAGAAATATCTGCTTCCCGCACTCCGGTTTACAAGAATGTGGATTGTTTTGGTGCAGGTATTCGATTTTGCAGACAAGCACAGAGGTTCTTATAGTGACTCTCTCAGCTCAGTTGTTTGCCCGTTTTACTGCTCGTACTCTGGATACCAGGTGAGAAACACCACATGCTTCTCGCTTTATTTAACTGAATCATCACCTTCGTTCATCACTGACCCCGATTGTGATAACTAGGACGAGCTTCTGTGGGGTGCATCGTGGTTATACAAAGCTTCACGGAACAGTTCATACTTGTCGTACATCAAATCCAATGGCCCATCGTTCGGAGGAAATGATAATGACTACTCCTTTAATTGGGACAACAAGCGAGCAGGGACCAAGGTCCTTCTTTCACAGGTTCATTCTAAACTCAACCCCTGGATCTACCACAATATTTTAAAACAAAAGCTTATTCAAGTTGTATCACTGCACAGTTGTTCTTTAGAAAAAAGGATCAAGATTTTCAGTCATACAAAGTCCACTCGGACGACTACATGTGCTCTTTACTTCCAGGATCATCTGGTTTCCAAGCTCAATATACACCAGGTCAGCTATACAATTCCATTGCAAGTAACAACTTCATATAAAAGAATTATAATGGTTAACCATATTTTCAGGGGGACTTTTGTACAAAGCAAGTGGGGTCAATTTACAGCATGTAACTGCTGCTTCTTTGCTCCTTTTGACATACGCCAAGTATCTTAACTCAAATGGAGGAACTGTCAGTTGCGGGACTTCAACTGTAAAACCAGAAGAGCTCATAAAATTAGCGAAGAAACAGGTGGACTACATTTTAGGCGATAATCCTGCAAAAATGTCTTACATGGTGGGGTTCGGACAGAAGTATCCACAGCATGTTCATCACCGGGGCTCATCGCTACCATCAGTTCATGAACATCCTGGTCACATTGATTGCAGCACTGGGTTTCAGTACCTCCACTCCTCCTCATCCAATCCCAATCCCCTTGTTGGAGCCATAGTAGGCGGTCCTGATAACAATGACAATTTCGCTGATGATCGTAATAACTCTGAGCAATCCGAACCTGCTACTTATGTCAATGCACCCTTTGTGGGTGCCCTTGCTTTTTTCTCATAGGAACGGGAATTTGATTTTCAATTCTAACTTCACAGCGCCACATTGATTTGTCAATTCTACTGTAACCCCTACAAAGTTATACGTAATAAAATTCCTTCAATAATTTTTATAAAAATTTTCTTATGGATATTTGATCACTATAATATTTAACTGAGGTAACAGTGGATTGTGCTGACACATGGACAAACATACCCAAATACTTTTGGGTCATGTTAGGGCCTCATAATGGATTGACAGGTCGGTATGACACAATCTACGAGCCGAATGATAATTCTCACTCAAAGTTTTCTTAAATTACAAACTCTCGCCCATACAAGTTTAAAAAACTAAATATCCATAATTTTATATGAAAAAACTAAAATATCTTTTATAAAATTCAATAATATTAATATTAAAATAAAATTTATTATAAATAATATTTAAAATAAATTTAAAATAAAATAATAATAAAAATTTTAAAAATAAAATAAATATTTAAATAAGTAGCTATTCATACTCACAATATAGCCAATAGTGGTGACTGTCTTTAACCTTATTAAATAGTCAAAAATAGTTACCTGATTATATTAATAGAGACTAGATTTAGCCGTTAATAGAATTAAGTGGCCATTTCCGATCACTTGATTAAATTAAAGGCAAACACCACCGGCAACGTTATCGATAGCAGTGACTTTTTTTAATATTTATTTTATTTATTAAATTTTTATTAAATTATTAAATTATTATTATTATTTTAATATTATATTATTTTAAATTTATATTTTAATATTTTTTATAAAATTTATTTTTTAATTTTTATTCAAAATAATAAAAATATCTCTTTAACTTTGATCAATGGGCGGGTATTTAATTGTTTAAACTTTGACGGGTGGAACTTTGTGATTTAAGGAAACCTTGGGTGGCACTATTCGCCGGTTGGCCCTTTAAAAACTAAAAACAGCTATATTTTTACGTACAAGCATGCAAAGAATCCTTAAAAGCATGTTCCACTATGTCATGAACGTGTTGTAAGCCTTGGTGTTTGACTGGTTGGCATGCTTTTCTAAGGCCTATAGTATATTGGGCTTGACCATTTTCGGCCCAACAAGGTAACGGTCCGACCCACCACCACCTCTCTATTGTTTATAAAAAGAAAAACTTTAACTTAATGTAGGCATTGTATAAGAAAATAATGTCTTTTTCAAAATATTTAATTTTTATTTAAAATATGGAAAAAAATTTATAAATGAGCTTTTTTCAAGTAAATTTTTCTTCTTATAAATTAGAATTCCTGAATTCACTTAATATATGTGGTATCACTCTTCTCCAAATTAGATCCTAATTGCCTTTTATATTTTTTATCCAAAAAAAGGTCAAATTTCTTAGCACCTTTTCATTTTGTCAGAGTTGGGCTCTAGCCCATATTCACATTGTGCGGTCTAATAAAGCCATGTCTGGCTCTCTACAACTGTAACACAGAGTCCGGACCCCATTTCAAGCCATCATTTCAAGGTCGAACGATATATTACCACTCAAGATTTTGCTTAATGATAGGTTGTCACTCACAAAAGTTTTAAAAGCAAAATACTCATCCGTTGACTAAAGTCATAGAGGCATTTTTGTCTTTTTAAATTAAAATTAAAAATTAAAATATAATAATATAAAAAAATAATAAAATTTTAATTAAAAAATAAAATAAATATTTAAAAAACAGCTATCGCCTCTGACAACGTCGTTGGTGATGATGGTCACCTTTAACCTCATCAAGTAGCCATAAATGATCACCTAGTTCTGTTGACAGTCGGTTAGGGCTGGATACAAAGCGAACCGAACATGAACGCGAGTATGTTCGTGTTAACTTCGTTCGTTTTCTGGGAGTTGCTCGTGTTCGGCTCGGGTTCGGTGAACAGGATCGGTCAGTGTTCGCGATTCGTGTTCGGGCGAACAAAAAAATCTGGATTCGTTCGCTGGCTCGCAACTGTAGATGTCGAACAAACGTGTTCGCCATCTGGAACGAACGGACGGAGGGTGCGTTGCCGACAGAAAAGAAGAAGAAGAAGAAGAAGAAGAAGAAGAAGAAGCAGAAACAACTGGGATGGGACAGAGGGTGCGTTGCCGATAGAAAACACAACGAACAGTTCGGCAAACCGAACTGTTTGTTCACTGGTTCGGGTTCAAATCGAATATTTGCCCCACATATTCGTATTCGCGTTCGCTTCGTATGAGAACTGTATCGTTTCGCTGTCGAACGAAGCGAGCTCGAAAACGAGCCCAAACGTGTTCGCTTCGAATCCAGCCCTACAGTCGGTTGCCTCCGACTGTTTTTAGCATTCTTTGATAGAGAAGATGGTCAGATCTAATCGTCTTCTCTATTGTGGCGACCCAATAAAATCAGATGGTTATTTCCAACCATTTGGTGAGATTAAAGATAGCCACCGTTATCGATAGAGGTGATTTCTTTTTAAATATTTATTTTATTTTTTTAAATATTTATTAATTTTAATTAATATTTTAATATTATTTTATTTTAAATTTGTTTTTAATATAAATTTTTTTAATATTAATATTATTTAAATTTTATACAAAGTACTTTGGTTCTTTCATAGTAAAAAAATGAATAATTAACTTTTAAAACTTTTACAAGTGACAACTTGTCATAAAATGAAACTTTGAGTGACAATTTATCGTTCGACTTCATTTTCAAATCAAAATCAAATTAGACTACTAAACCTACTCCAAACATGCTCAGTCAAATTTAATTCAAATGAATAAACCATGGTTTAAATTCACTTCGAATATATTGAGTTGTATTAAAAAGAACTCAAATTTTATTCGGTTTATATTTTTAATTTAAGATTAAATTTTGAATACAATATATAAAATAATAATATTTTAAATATTATAAAAACTATGTTTTTATAATTAATTAAAATAATATTATCTTAATTATCATTTGAATTAATCTCAGTTAAATAATAAATTAGATTAAATTGATTCAAATTGAATAATTAATTTATAAACTGAATCAAATCTAACATTTTATAACTTGCGTTAGGCCCATTTATAGAGTAACAAATTTCGACTTAAACCCATCTCAGGTCTAATCCATTTGAATTCAAATTGAACTGGCTATAAACCCTTAAGTCCAGCCTTTGCTATTGTAAAATATAAAAATAATAATAATAACAACCATACAAACAAGACCTGGTTGGATATTTTTATAAACCAAAATTGAATATATTTATATTTATTTTAAAATTTTATTTAAATAAATTTGAAACAAATTATTTAAATTTATTAAATATGAATTACATAAATTGAATAGGAATATGAATCTAAATTTAAATTATAATTTTTTTAATTATAATTTTAAAAAATAAATACGAATTATATGAAACGAATTTCAATATGAATACAAATACAAAAATGAACTAAATATAAATTAATTTATATAAATCGAATACAAATCGAACTTTACTATAAAAAAGTCGGTAATGCAAATTTAAATATAAATCGAATCACAATAAATCAATCTGAATATAAATATATGCATGTTCATATTTAATTCAATTTGAATTTAATTCTAGCAAAAATAAATAAACTGTCTATTTAGATTAAGAGCAATATTCCGCAAATACGAAATTACAATAATACCCAAACCGACCGTGGCCCAGAATGAAAAATCTTTGCTTTCTCGGGTCAGTTCAAATGTTACATCTCCTTATATTTTCTCCTTAGCGTCACGTCACTTCCATAATACTCCGGAAAATAGATGGTTATATCCGTTTGTTTGATCTGAATTTTCTTCCCCTCAGCAAAAGTTTCTGCGATCTAATGGCTTTCTCTAAATCTTTTCTCTTCTCGTTGTTTCTCTTCATTTTGTTTTCAGTTTCTTTGGCTGAAATCCGATTCACCAAGGTCCGATCCGACGCCCGTCCTATTATCCCTTTTGATGAGTTCGGGTTCACCCATCGGGGCCGTCTTGAGCTCAACGTTTCTGAGATCACACTCTCTAATCGTAATCCTGATCTTGACTTCTCAAAGGTCGGATTCTTTCTTTGCACGCGTGACTCCTGGCTCCACGTGGTCCAACAGCTCGAAGACGGCGAGGTCACCTGTGCTCTTCAATCGGATCTCATCAAGCATGTTTTCACATTTAATAAACTGAACGGAAAATCGGAATTCTCCACTCTCTATGTGGAAAATGATTCCGATCAGTACACGCTCGTTTTTGCTAATTGTCTCCAGCAAGTCAAGGTCTCCATGGATGTTCACTCGGCCATGTACAATCTCGAGGGAAGATCAAACAATCGCGACTATCTCTCTGCCGGGAAAACGGTTCTCCCTAGGGTTTATTTCCTCTTTTCATTAATCTATTTTGTTCTAGCTGGACTCTGGATCCACGTGCTTTACAAAAAACGACTTACCGTTTTCCGGATCCACTTTTTTATGCTGGCCGTTGTGGTTATGAAGGCGTTGAATTTACTTTGTGAAGCCGAAGATAAGTCGTACATTAAACGTACCGGTAGCGCACACGGTTGGGATGTTTTGTTTTATATTTTCAGTTTTTTTAAGGGGATTATGCTTTTCACGTTGATTGTTTTAATCGGTACCGGATGGTCGTTTTTGAAACCGTTTTTACAAAATAAAGAAAAGAAAGTGTTGATGATTGTGATTCCCCTTCAGGTGGTTGCCAATATTGCTCAGGTTGTTATTGATGAAACGGGGCCTTATGGTCATGATTGGAATACGTGGAGGCAAGTGTTCTTGCTTGTGGATGTGGTGTGTTGCTGTGCCGTATTGTTCCCAATTGTTTGGTCTATTAAGAATTTAAGAGAGGCTGCGAGGACAGACGGCAAGGCTGCCGTTAATTTGATGAAGCTTACTTTGTTCAGGCAGTACTATATTGTTGTTATCTGTTACATCTACTTTACAAGGGTGGTGGTTTATGCCCTTGAGACTATAACTTCCTATAAGTATCTGTGGACTGGTGTGGTGGCAGGAGAGTTGGCCACTCTGGCGTTTTATGTGTTTACCGGTTATAAGTTTAAGCCAGAGGCGCACAATCCTTACTTTGTGATTAATGAAGAAGAAGAAGAGGCTGCTGCTGCCGAGGCTCTGAAGCTCGAGGAAGAGTTTGAATTGTAATTGGGCTGATTTGATTCTGGGAATTGAGGTACAATCTTGCCTTCTGACGTCCTTTTTGTCTTTTTGTAATTTTGAGTAACACTAGTAGGTTTTTTCATAAACTTTTATGTATGTTTGTGATTGTTATAGTACTTACAAGTACTAATATATGAATATTTGGGATCACTTCTGGAGCACTGATTGTGTTTTAATTTTTTCTTCGTCTAGTTAATCAGTAGAAGATGTGATAGCATTTCACTCTGTGATGCAAAAACAATACAGTTCTTATTCTTGGAAAGAATGTATATGCCATATGGTATCTTAATTTTAAGCAAATGCATGTTAAAAATGGTCATTTCGTGTTTCACAGTTGTAATGCTTCACTGTTAGGTGTGTCATATTGTTTGGTGCAGTACAAGGGTGATGGGTTCAAAACTCAAGTCTGAATAAAAATTACAAAGAGTCGGGCACTCTAAATAACTTAACAACTTGAACATATAAGGAAATGGGAATCTTAATTAATTCCAGATTCTAGGAAATAAAGGTTAGTAGACTTTAATTGAGTCTTCCAAAATAATAATCCTAAAGCTCTTTATGATATTTAATCCAAGACTTTAATTGAGACTTTAATTAATTACTCTCATTACATTAATTAAATTTTGTCCTGAACTCAGATTACTCATATTAATACGTAACTTCCTATACATTAAATTTAGACTCAGAATTGGGTTATGCCACGTGCCTCATCATAACATCATGTTAGGCATACTTTCCATTGAACCATCCTCTTGCCTTCATCTTTGAATTTCCACGCATTTTGCATTTTTTCCTCTCAACCTCACACATGTCTTGGATCTTTCTTTTGACATTTTTTCTCTTTGCCCTTAAATCTTGTTTTTAGTCCACAAAGCTTGGGTCTCCATCATTGTTCTTGCTTTTTGTGACTGATCAACACTTTGCTTTTTTGGTGAGGGGATAATTGTTTCTTAAATCTGTTGTTCTAAAGTTGGATGGATTAATTTTAGTTTGGAAGTGAGTATTTCGATCATGAGATCTGGTCATCATATGTGCAAAATATGCTTCTCAAAACTAGTTTTTTCGTTGAAACAAAAGACTGTTCAGATTGCAAATTTTGGCTTCGCAATGGCAGAGAAACGTGTGATGGTGAAATTTTTTATTCTAGCTTTCTGGCTTTTACAATATAGTGGCAATCCTAGCCAAAAGGCAATATTTTCAATATGTATAGTTGCAATATGTACTAATATTAAGTACTATTTTGTGTAATAACTATGTAATTATGTGTTTGGAATTTATGTTTTTGTTATGTTTAGAGCTTGGGCAAATTTTTTTTTTTTAATTTTTACAAAGAGGTAAACTAAACTCTGTATCCTTTGGACTAATGGCTGTATAAATTTGCATGTGGTGGTAGAATTTATCTAAAGCCATTATCACGCCTCTCAGGTTATAGAACTGTGATAGTTGGGATATTCAGGTGTTGGTTGGGATGGTTATGTTTAAATCTTGCCAAGCCACACACGCATCAGTGTCTATTGATAAAACCTCGCTCTATCGCCATTCGAAGTCATCATTTTGGTTGGTTGGTATTTTGACTTGTAAGCAAAGTATGAAATGGCTTCAGTTCTCTGTTTTGCTTTGAAGTGTCGGACCTGTCCATCGAAGTATAATCTAATATAACACTTCGAGCTGCTTGAGGATCAAAATTTAGGTCATAATTCTTTTAAGGCCAAAAGTCTGCTGAAATGACCAAATTTCATATTCTAATTTAGAAAAACTAAAACACTCATCTATTGATCATTTTTTATTTATATTTTCTAACTTTTTTGATAAAATGTTTAAACTGTATTTATTATAAAAAATAAGTATAATAAAAATATAATTTAATATTTAAATAAAAAAATAAAAAAGTTGTCTTTATCGTTGGTAATAGTGGTTGTTGATAAACAAATCAATCAATAAAAAATAATCACTTAGTTTATGGAAGGATAAGTCTAATCGTCTTATTTAGTAAAGAGATTAGATCGATTTTCTTCATATTGTGGTTGGAAACGGCCTTTGGTGGTAGTTGTTTTTTTATTATTTTATATTTTTAAAATATTTTTATAATTTATTTTAATATTTTTATATTTTTTATAAAATTTATTTAAAATTTTTTTTATTAAAAGATGAAAATATCTTTTAAATCATTAATTTTTAACCGTTAACCATTAATTTTGGTTAATAGATGGATATATGAGTTTTAAAAAATTAGAGAATGAGATTTTATCTTTTTAGTAAATCTTTCCGTAAAATTATGTCTTTTACTTTATTTAAAGGTCAAAAACTATTCCCCACCTTAACTTCCACGAAACAACAATTATTTACTTAATAAATTTGAAATTTTTAATTTTTTTACCTATTAGCCAACACTGAAAATGATTGTATTTTATTAAAATTACAAAATCATTATCAATACTTAATTTAAATGTCAATTATTGTTTTATCTTATTTTATTTAAATTATAAAAATACATTTATTAATTAATAATTATTTTATTTCATTTGCCATTTCCTTCATTTTATTTTCTGTTTTTCTGTTTTTTAATGTTTTTTCACCTTGCTCACCGCCCTTTCCTTCTTTCTCGCCGGTACATTTTCAATTCAACACACACACGAGTCATGGTTCTGACAATGCTCTGAAATTCAAGCTTGTCGCCAATAATGTGGTGAGAACGTCCTGGTGGTGACTAGTGGTTTAATATTCTCAACATAAAAACAAATCTATGATTATCTACTGTCGACCATGTATTGGTGGCTTAATATTGTCTCATAAACATTCGTGATGGTGTGCTTGTGGCAGAGTCAAAAATATATAGTGCTATTGTAGATAGGACTCGGTGGACAAATGTAAAGGAAGAGGAAAGTTGCCAAAAAAATCATGTAGTGAATTCTCGCTTAAGGGGTGTTTGTCTTGACAGAGTGGGTGTCATATGGTGAACAAGTTCTCTAACCTTCAGCATGCTTATATCAAAGATCATCTCTCATTATCATCCTGGTAACAGATTGATAATGAGAAGCCTTGAGAGCCCTCTATGAATAAGAAAGGGTTCACTTTTTCAAGATCCATCGTAACCTGCCACTAAAACGAAGTAGTGGCAGGGATTGACAGCGATGAAAGGAGATGATCCCTTGCAGTAGGCTTAAACAGGTGTTTGTGGCTGAGGCAGAGGTATTTGAATGAGATTTTGTTGGGGGTTATGGTGATAGTGTTTCTCGTTGCAATAATGTTTTTAAATGAGACTTATTGTGGTTCCTGCAATGTTGTTTGAAGATGGGTTTGGGAGATGGACAGTAGAAAAAAGAGGAATGAAAGGGAAGAGAGGAGGAGGAGGAATCAGTGGTGGTGGTGGTGGCGAGAGATAGAGCATAGAGAAGGAGGAAATGGTGCTGGTCCCAAATGATTCTTGCATAGCTGGGGCTTCACCTTCCACTAAAAAGGATTGTTGAAAAACTTTGAGGTGTTTTTATTTGCAGGTTTTCTGCATGCTATTATTTGAGCTTTGACAATGCATCTTCGAACAGGAGATGAAAATTTTGTGTGGTGATTAAAAAAAAAAAAAACAAAAAAAGTGTGAGTGAAGTAATAAATTTCAAATCCGTGGGAGGTCACTGGACTCTTCTTAATCCCTTGGGTTCATGGATATAGTATAATATATATATATATATTTTTTTTATATTTTTTTACCGAGGACTTCTCGTCTAGATAACTTTATTCCTACCTATCTACGTCAAAAGTTACCTTTTAAACTTGATTAGACTTGAATCAATTATATTAAACGAGCCTATTTCCCACCCAAGGTTTCTTTAAATGACAAGATCTCATTTAAGTTTTAAAAGGCCAAAAACTCACCATCTTGCTAATTTTTTAATATTTTCTTTAAAAAGATTAAAATAATTTTTATAAAAATAATTAATATTATATTAAAATAAAATAATTTTAAAAATTTTTAAGAATATAAAAAATAAACTAAAAATTTTTAAAAAACAGTTATCTTCGTTGATAGTGTCGCTAACAACGATGATTATTGTTAACCTAACTAGATAGTTAGAAATGGTCATCTAATTTTATTGATGGTTAGATTTCACCACTTTAACCATAAAAAAAAGTCGAAAACGATCAATATACTTGAAATCGACTGTTTTCAATCATCTAGTCACATTCGCAAGATCTAATCACATTTACTATTGAAATAATCAGATTTGACAATTAATAGAATCAGATAACCATTTTTTACCATCTAATTAAGTTAACAACGACCATCTCCATCAACGACGCTATCGGAAACGGTGATTTTTTTTTTAAAATTTTATTTTATTTTTAAAATTTATATTAAAATTTTAAAATTTATATTAATTTATTATTATTATTTTAATATTACATTAATATTATTTTATATTTTAATTATTTTATAATATTAACTTTATTTTTTGTTTTTATTTTTTAAATAAAAATAATCTTTTAATTAATTCAATTTAATAATTAATTTTGATCGAGACAAGCATCTAAATTTAAAAGTTTTTGTGGGCAAGTCATTCACAGGAACTTTGGGTGAGAATAATTCAATAATTAATTTGGCCTCCTAATTATCATATTAAATAATTCAAAAGATCGATCATTATGTCCCTCTTATTCACTCAAGCTAAGAACCCATGGTATGACCTTCACACAATTCAATTTCGGGCATTGAGCTTCTCAATTTCACGCCTCCCAAAATTTTGCTCATGATCATTGTTCCCGTGACCAAACCCATCTTACAAGATTCTCAACCAGGTTAACCCTCAAGGCTTGTTTTTCAAATGCCCGTCCTCACATATTCAACATTTTGGTCTCTTTCAATCAATTCAATTTTCTGCTTATTATTTTGGCATACCGTCGGACTCAGAAACACGGTGGAGGGACAGAGGAGGAGCCTAAATTTCTGATAATCAGTCCATTTCTAACCCAAAAGAGATGCCCTTTCCTAGTTTCTTGCCCAACCTTAACTAGGATCCTTCGCTTTCTCGTGATTGAGCATGTCCAAGCACATGTAAACATGCTCCTTTTTCGTGACAGCATAATAACGCTCGGTGGTAAAATAAGACGCCGCTTCTTTTAACAAGATTTGACTTCTGAGGTTCAGTGACTTTCTTCTTCCCTGGCAACTAACTAAAAGAAAGAAGCTGTGGCAAATTCTTTTCACCGACTCAATAGCGATTGACATGGTGTTTTACAGTAATCGGAAAATTACTGGTATTGTCAAATTGCGTGGACCCTGTAAAAGACATGAAAGGAGACATCCATGTGGAACCTGAAGAAATGTTGATCAAAGTTGGGGGACCCCATGAGATGATGCTCAAAAGTCCCTTTTTTTTTTTTTTTTTCCGGGACACCACAAATTTAGTTGTCTTGTGAAATTCTATAAATTAAACCCTGTTTTAGGCTTGGGAATTCCTGGAAAACTACATGCAAGGCCAACTATTTTTCTTCTGCTGAATACACAATTTATCTCTTTATAGAACAGGTTTTTAAGTCGCTTGTCAGTCCCCTGGTCTCAGAGAAGAGGTGGAAGTTACAATGGCAGATGCATTCTGTGAAGGTCGGTAGAAGATTGTCATAAATAGTCCATTTATATCGTGCTGTGTAGTGTCCCTTGAATAATTTATTACTTTGACCAATTTACTCTGTATTCGGTTGGCTATTTGGGCCACTGCTTCTTTATCAGCCTAGGAGTAGAAGTAGGAGATTGGCCAGCGTTGTGTAAGAAATGAATCAACAAGAAATTAATTTATATTTAAGAAGAGGGAGATAGAGAAAGATGTAGATAGATCGAAGATAGATTTGGAAAGCAAGAGAAAGATGCACTTAATTGAGATAAGGGGCATGTGATTTTATCTTTCTTTGCAATCCACATCCTTAAAGCAAAGTTCCAGGATAAACGGGCCTACCTCAATTGCTTTCTCGACAGGGAAATCAACATTCAGAAAGAAAAGAAAAGAAAAGAAAAGAAGGAAAGCAAAAAGCTCTCATTGAAAAGAAGAGGAGGAGGAAGAGGAGATATATGAAGGAGGTGATGATGATGATGATCACTAGCCCGGAGAATTCCACAAATGAAGCCATTTCTGAAGAATCCATCAGCAACATCAATTGCCCCAGCTGGAAACTTTACGAGAATCCATTTTATAATTCACAGCATCAACAAAATCATCATCATCAACAACAGCAGCACCATCACAAAGGCTACAAGCATATTCATAATCTACACCTTCCTCTCTCAGCTCGTAAGATCGCTGCTTCTTTCTGGGATCTAACCTTCTTCGGGCCAATCATGGAGACTGAACTAGATATTGCTCGAGCACGGATAATTGAATTGAAAGCTGAGCTTGAATACGAACGTAAGGCACGTCAGAAGGTTGAGTCTTTGAATAAGAGACTGGCCAAAGAACTGGCTGAAGAGAGAAGAGGAAGAGAAGCAATGAAGAGAGTGTGTGAAGAGCTTGCTGGAGCGATTTCATCTGATAAAGAAGAGATAGATCGCATGAAGAAAGAAATGGATGAAGAAAGAAAGATGCTGCGAATGGCTGAGGTTTTGAGAGAAGAAAGAGTTCAAATGAAGCTCACCGAGGCCAAGATGCTCTTGGAAGAAAAGTTAATCGAATTGGAGGAAACTAAAAGGACCCAGATTGATAAAATTCCAGGACTCGTTACTAGAGATTCAAGCAGTTCTGATAATCTTTCAGGAAAATTTTCCAGGTTCATTCTGGGCGAGAAATCTATAGATCATAATGCTGATACTGATTCAAGAGACTCAACAAGATTAAGTTTGGGTGCTAGTGAAAAGTTGTATTGCCATACTGACAATGTTGTTGGTTGTGTTTCATCCATGGCAATCCAGCGAAGAACATCAACAGAAGCTGAGAATCCACACATAAAGCGAGGCATTAAAGGGTTCGTTGAATTTCCCAGAGTAGTTAGAGCAATTGGATCCAAAAGTAGAAATTGGGGAGCAAAACTTGAGTGCCAAAAGGCTCAGCTAAGGATTCTACTTAGACAAAGGAATCCAATCCAATCCAATAATCTTGAGTTAAAAGGGATGATCAGCAATGCTCCTCAGAATTGCCCTGTATGTCTTCACTAATTTTCCTCTTTGTTTACATGTTGTCTTGTTCACCCTTTCTGTTTATGCAAATGATTGCCAGTGCTATTACTCAGAACCCCAAAATTCATTGTTCCTGGAATGGAAGCTTTAATTATAATTAAGGTTTGAGTTTATTATTGTATTTTACAGATCTGCTGAAAAGCCGATATATTGAGAAAATAGCCTGTGGATCTTGACTTTGATTTACTTAGAAGATTAAATCAAATATAATTAGGGAACAGATGATCCCATAATCCTAATTTAATAAACTCATATATGGGTTTCAAAATTTAGACTTAGGGATTTCACTTAGATATAAATATGGGTCCATTCCAAAATATTCTCCACCTATTTAAACAGTTTTTTTAATCTAGAAATTAGCAATTCTTCTGACTATGAACATGGCGATTTGTGTTTTAATTTTGTAACCAAAAACTTAGGGAACATGAATGTGATATGAATAAAACTAAAAAAAATTATGAAAAGAATAAAAATTGAGATATGATTGGGGAACATGATGAATGTGGGTAATTAATTTTTAAGCCTAATCTCAGTGATTAGGGTCATCACACTCTGGCATTCGTGTACAAATAAGTAGGGTTTTCTCTTTTGGGATTCCAAGGCAATTTGTATTTCCATTTTTACATTGTTCAGGAATATAATGTTTAAATATTCATGTGAGGATGTTGAGGTGTGAATGGATTGAGCCGGACTGGGCTAGACTAGGCTGGGCCTGATCCCATTCGGTTTATTGGGCTCAAGGGCTGAATAGGCTTGAGACTCATAAATTTGTGATTCTTCGAGTCAGGTCAACCCAAATCTTTTTTAGATTGGATGATGCCTTCGGGGGACTTTAACAGGTTAGTTTGTAAACAGTAATAATCAGATATAAACAGTAAAATAATTTATTGTTTTATATATTTTTAAATATAATATATAATTATAATTTATACATTTTTAATTTTAAAATAATAAAAAATTAAAAAAGATACTATAACGGGTCGAGTTAGACCTTTATAAAATGTTAAGAGTTTAATTACACAATCACTCAAAATTCATCTATCTTTTAACGTCTCTTATAAGTGGTTTGTGATTTAATAATATAATTATTATGTTATATTTTTAATTTAAATTATTCATCTGAAAAGGTGAATAAAGTTTAAATGATTATATAAATTTGTTTAAATGATAATAATCTATCCAAAATTAAGGGTTCAATCAGATTTGTCTGACTCCTTAACATATTTAGTATTTTTTAGGTCAAAGGACTTAGTCCCACTTAAGGTTTTCTGAAAGACAAATTTCTATTCTTTAACTTCTAAAAATCACAACACTCACCCTTGACTATTTTTCATCTATTTTTAAAAACATTTTTGGTAAAATAACTAAATTATCCTATAAAAAAATATAATTTAATATTTAAACAAAAATATAAAAAGTTCAAAAAAATAAAAATAGTCACTGACATTGGCGACAGTGGCCACCGATAATCGAACCAAGAGACTAACAACTATTTCTTGGTTCATTAAGGGCCTAGATTGATCTCCTCCTTTTTTGGCAAAGGAGGTGAGACTATTATCGGAAACAGTCGATTGGGTAAAAGTTGACTATTTTCAATTATTTTTAGCTATGATTGATGACAGAAACGACTATATTTGATTGTCTTTACTAAAAAAAGAGGCAATTAGATCCGTTAAATGGGGCAGCACTAAGAGACTATTTATGGCCTCCTGGTTTGATTATCGACAGTTATTATTATCGGTAATGCTATCGATGACAGTGACTTTTTTTTTTATTTTTTTATTTTTATTTTTATATAAAATTCATTTTTATCCATTTATTAAATTTATTTGAAAAATTATTAAATTTTTTTATAAAAGCATAGAAAAGACAAAAAAAAATCTCAAATTAAATATTCTTTTATTTTGCCAAATTACTTTAAATATATACTTTCTTTTATATTATTTTAATTAAATATTATAAAAAAAAACTAAAATTTATCAATTGTCTAATATATTCATCTTTAACAACATCCAAAATCACATGAATTTAAATAAAATCATATCAAATCAATCATAATCAAGAATTGCCCCAATTTTCAATTGAAAATTCATCGATTTGTTCATAGTAAAAACTACCAAGATCTACACTCGAGATTTGAGGTGGAGAGACTGATAAAAAGATAAATAAAAAGAAAAATTAAAAAGTTGTTGAGATGATAAAAATTATTTTCTACACATTTTTCAATAGAGAATTGAGTTGAATTCGAATTGTTAGCCGGCCTTCTCTTTCTATCTTAATGATATCTATATATTTCAAAATTTAAACGAGGGCGAAATCCAAATAGCAAAAATCTGAACTAAAGAAATCGACCCATGCGATTATTTAATAATTAATTATATAAAATCATTTTAAAAAATTACATAATTCGAATATTTTATCAATCAGTTTAACTATCGATTAAATTGAATCAATAGTTTCTCTAGATAGTCCAATCCAATTCCGAAATTATTGATTCATGCAAATCCTTATATGAAATGTCATGCAAATCTATAATGCAAACATTTGAATGACTATTACTTATGAATACAATGGAATTTGTGTTAACATCAATAATTTCATAACATAAAATCATGAAAATACATTTTGAAACCCTTATCACAGAATTGACTTATACTAAGCAATTTATGTTTAAGGCCTTGAACTAACAATACATCATTAATATATAAAGAAATCTACCTATGGTGTTGACTCCAAATACCTTTCCTTTTGAGTTGTCTCTAAAGTTGATGCTTTATCCATCTTTTTTTCTTCAAAGAGATGAAGAGTTACTTGTTTTCGGTCATGCCTTGAACATCCGCTTTTCACGTACCATTTGCCTCAAGAAAAACCCATATAAAGATATAATTTAAGTTTTCTTTTGTATCAAAATAGTTTTAGGTCCAAATTAGTTAGTCTTGATAGTCTTTTTTGGAAACTAAACCTTTAAACTCTAAAAGGTTTATCATTCCTAATTAAACATCCCCTAATTGTAACCAAAAAAATAAAACTTACATTTCATGTACAATGAATTTGGTTTCCTCAATGGCCTGTATGCGTTGGTAAAAGGGTTACCCTTATTATATCTTAAGCCTTTTTTATTTAAACCACTCATGTGAGATGCTAACATCTCAGCTAATCTCTTTATTCCTATTTTGAACTTTTCTAATATCTTATTTGAATTAGTTACTTTACCTTTTAATTCATCATTTTATTTCCTTAAGGATACTAATTCATTTTCAATTTATCTTATTCATGCATTATAGTCTTTCTATCTATCTTAACATTTCATGCTCAATTTCCATGTTTCTTTAGCTAGCTCAATTTTCATGCATTCCATATTCTTATTTGGCATTTTTATATCTAGAGCTAACAATTTTAAATTCCATTACAAGTGAATCAAATGCATTTGGTAACTCATCATAAGAAAAAAGATTTTTGATCAAAAACCTCATCCTCGGAATCACTCTTAGCCATGAAAAAAATGTTAGCTCTTCTTCCTCTTGACAACTCTTATCACTCGACTTATCATTACCACTCCAAGTGCTCGCAAACACTTTCTTCTTAAATCTCTTCTCTTTCTTCTCCTTCATTTTCTTCCTTAGAAGACGACAATCTTGCCTAATATGCTCAAGTTTCTTACACTCATAACAAATGATCTCCTTGTCATTTTCTTCCTTTCTTTTTGGCCTAAAAAAAAACCTTTACCTTTACCTTTCTTGCTGTTTGAGAAGAATTTGCTAAATTTCCTTGCAGGTAAGCTTATGTTCTCTTTATCCATTAAGGACTCATCCGTATCCTCATTGCTAGCTTTCAAGATGATACCCTTTGTGTTCTAACTCTCTTCCTCCTTTGGTTTCCTTTATATCGTATGTGTCAAAAGGCTTCTAATTAGCTCATCCATTCCTATCTTTATCAAGTCTTTTGATTCTTCAATTATTGTTACTTTTATAGTCCATGATTTAGGTAAGCATTTAAGAACTTTATTTAGTAACTTGATGGTCTCAAACTTTTTACTAAGCCCTTGTAAAGGAACCCAACAATTTAGAAACATAATCAAAGTTCTAGGTCTATACGATAAGATCACCATTTTTTGATAAATAAAAACCATAAAAATAATAACCAAACATAAAAGGTATTTCAAAAGTGTACTTGTGTTTAGTGGCTCCTTCAAATCTTTTCGTGGCAAGAAAAGTCACTTTTCCAATTGCCATAAGTTGATGGCACTCAAGTAGTCTACATAGAGTAATAGGAAGAAGGTTTTCAATCTTCTCATAAGTAAAAAAACATCACATTCCTTTATATAGAGATATAGTCATAGGTAGGACTTCAATAATGTAGGCTCGTGATGCCTCTATATATGCCTGTGAATACGATATTCACAGCATACATTAGCGTTTTGATAGTAATGAACATATCCTTGTTATGTAAGATTCGCTTGACTTTAGGGATTATAATAATCTTCAACCAATTGTACTCACCCCCATGCATGATGCATGTATGCTTGTACATTTGCAAATTATTCAAATTTTGAATTAGTTTAACTTGGTTAAACCTAATTCCATCCACATACTTAAGATTCCTTTAACATCCAAATCTATGCCTATGACACAAGGATGCTCATAGTTGTGCATTAAGGCAAATGCTCAAATCCAACTTTTAATTTGACTGAATGGATCTAAAAAGTCACATGCAATATTACCAGTATACCCAATCATTAGGATAACAATCTTATGCCTCTAGTTTAAACTTTTTAGTGTATGACTTTCAATCTCCTTACTATCTCAATATTATCCAAACTCAAACTGAAACTAGACATAGATCATGAGCGGCCTCTAGCCAAATATCGTAACCACCGGAATAATAAAGTACACCTGTAAGCTTGATCAACTAAATAGTTAATGTACAATATGATTCCTTTATCACCATGACTCATGAGGCTGAGATATAGTTACATGTTTATCTTAAGTACCTCTCGTATATATAAATGTCCAAACCAAAATATTGGATGCAGCTCTAATCAATCTAGCTATATTCATAATCTTAGTGGTTATGAACAACACAACTAAGACATATTCCTTATGCTTAGGAGTGATAAATATGATGTTGATCTATAATAACCTTCATATCGATCATGATACAATCAATTGTTCACATTTATAATACCTCATTTATGATGGCGCATTTAATGATATCAAACAATATCACTTCTAGTGTAAAATGATTTAACAATTTCAAGTAAAAAAATCACATGTATCCATTAAGTTAAGAGATCATTTATATATATATAAGAAGCACTATCGATATGAAGTTATCTTCAGCATGTTTGTCTAGCGAACATAACCAAAAAATTATACACCCATGTGTAAGACTAAGCTGCAAACAACATATCTCAGTATGTGCAAATAGTTACCATCTTTTGATAGGATCACTCACAGTATAATAATACTTATACTATTACTTGTGTCCTAGATTTATAGTGATATTAGAATTATAAATGATTTTAGTATAGTTACCAAAGACTGTGAATGAAAAACATGATCAATTATCTGATTTCATTGTCTCAATTCTACCATGCTAATGACACATTATATATGTGTTAAACAAGAATATAACAAAATATCTCATTTTATTAATAATCAAAATGTATTTACAATTTCATAAGAATACAAGTAAATGCATGTAAACATAACAACAATTACATGACTATAGGGCACTAACCCTAACAATCTCCTACTAACACTATAGTCAATCACAAATATGCCAAAGAACATATATTGCTACATGTTTGTCATTCTTTTACTATGATAGAGTCTTTGTCAATAGATTTACCAAGTTGTCATCTGTATCAATTCTCTAAATATTTATATTTCCATGTTGAACAAACTCTATTACCAAGTAGAACCATCTGAGAATGCATTTGAATTTCTAGTGAGATCATGGGTTTTTAGCTTGTTCTATAGCCCCATTATTGTCGCAATAGAGGTTAATATGATTAGTAATGCTAAGTGCCACACAAAGTTTAGAAATGAACTTTTTAATCCAAACTACCTCTTTGGCTACTTCAACCAATGCATTTTACTCAGACTTAGTTGTAAAATCAGTTACAGTACTCTACTTAAAGATTTTCTAACTTATTGTACCATTATTTAAGAAAAACATAAATCCTAATTAAGATTTGAAGTCATCACGATCTATTTGGAAACTAACATCATAGCATCCTCAAATAGTGAACTCATTTGCTCCTTCATAAGCTAAAAACATATCCTTAGTTCTTTTTAGGTACTTAAGGATATTCTTTACAACAATCCAATGTTTTTCACTTGGATTAGATTGTTATCTACTACATCTACTTAAAGTATATCAAATATCAATCCATGTACATAACATGACTTATATGACAGATCCAATAGCTGAAGCGTATGGCATCTTAGTTATCTTTTCTCTATCCTCAAGTTTCTTAGGACACATTTCCTTAGAGAGATATATACTATGAGTCATAGGCAATGACCATTTTTTTAATTCTATGATATTGAATCTCTTTTGTACTTTATCTATATATGTGCTTTGACTTAGTCTGAGTAACCTACATGATTTATGATGTAGGTTGTTTCTTCTAAGTCTTTCATGGAAAAGCACTTGGATAACTAAGTTTTAATATACTACAGGTGACTTACATCATTTTTAATAATTAAAATGTCATCGACATATAATACTAGAAAGGAAACCACACCTCTACTTACATTCTTAACACATATGGCTTGTTTTTATTTCTATGAACCCGAACTTTAAAAAAACTTCATGAAAACAAATGTTTCGACTTCTTGAAGCTTGCTTTAGCCCATAAATGTATCTTTATAACTAACATACCTTAATTGTCTATCCATCAAGAATGAAACCATTAGGTTGTGTCATGTACACATGCTCCTCAAGGTTACCATTCAAGAAAGTGATCTTGACATATATCTGCCAAATTTCATAGTTGTGGTATGTAGTGATAACAAGAATAATCCAAATAGACTTCAATATTACAATTGGTGAAAAAGTTTTATCATAGTCAATGTTATGCTTTTGATTGAAACCTTTAGCAATCAATCATATTTTATAGGTATACACGTTACCATCCATATTGATTTTTTTAAAACGTATATAAACTCTCCAAGTTTTACCCTTTCAAATGCATCCATTATAGTCTATACTTGGTTTTGGTACATATTTAGATTTCATGGCTATAAGTCATTTCTTAGAGTTCAAATCAACTATAGCCTCTACATAAATTTTTGTTTTGTTATTAGAGATGACGAGTACATTACCATGCTGAGTTATGAGAAATCCAAATCTCTCTGGCTTATGGCATACTCTATTAGACCTATATAGCTATAGTTTACCACAATCAACCACTTCGTGTGACACATCATTTTGTCTAATATATA
Source organism: Anacardium occidentale (assembly GCA_026122585.1). NCBI lineage: Eukaryota > Viridiplantae > Streptophyta > Magnoliopsida > Sapindales > Anacardiaceae > Anacardium > Anacardium occidentale. Next base: position 87,478 of record JAJEJH010000582.1, read on the forward strand.
TAGCCATTTATGGTTTAGGACTCTCGTTAAGCTCTTTTTTTTTTTTCTTACTAATCTTTCTAGAAAGGTATTCCCTTTCTAGAAAGACACTCGTCTAAGCAATAAAGACTATTTGTTCGTTTGAATGGTAAAATTAATAACCCTTAGTTTCCTTTGAGTACTTCATAAATATGAATTTACCAAATTTGGTACTCAACTTATTCGAAGTTAATTTTTTTACGTAACCTTTACAAACCTAAACCTTTATGTATTTTAGATTATTTTTTACCTGATTTATAACTCGTAAGGAGTTAAAACCACAAATTTGGATATAACTCGGTTCAACATATATGTTGCTATCTTTAAGATGCAACCTTAGAATGACATGAGTAAATCACTAAAATCATCATCGACTTGACTATATTTGTCCAGGTTTGATTTCTCTATTTAGATACATTATTGTACTATAATGTACAAAGAAGTGTAAGACGTGAAATTATTCTATGTTCCTTCAAGTATTCACTTAATTCAACACTCAAGTATTTCCTCTCCTTAATCACTTTGAAATATATTAATAAATTTGTCAAGTTGCTTTTTTACTTCGTTTTTTAATTCTTTGAACTTGTCAAGACATTTAGACTTGTGTCTCATAAAATATAGACATTCATATCATTTGCAATCATCATTAAATATCACAAAACAAAGCTCCTCATGTTTGTTATGCACAGTTATGAGCCTACACACATTGTTGTATATGATTTCTAATAGTTTAGTTGCCTTCTTACTATGACTAGTAAAATAAGACTTGACCATCTTACCCAAAAGACTCAATTTACATTTATCAAACGATTAGAAGTCAAATGATTGCAAGATTTTAGTGGTTTGGAGTTTTGAAATATGTTTTAGGCCTACGTGCCCAAGCTTACAATGCCACAGATTTATGGGATTCAGTTGATCATCTTTGATTCCTTTATTATTTATGTTAAATATTTCATTATTATCTAAATTAAGAACATACAAATCATTAATTAAATTTGTTGTTCCATAGAGTAAACCATTCAAGCTAATAATCATAATACCATTTGTAATCAAGAATGAAAAACTCTCTTTATCTAAAACAAATACAGGAATCAAGTTTTTAGAAATAAGAGGTATAAAAAAAATTCTGAAGTTCTAATACAAGCCGTGAAGGCAAAGACATAATATGACTCGATAACTACAGTTGATATCTTCGCTTCATTGCCAACTCGTAGGTCCACCTCTTTTAGGTCAAGTAATTTACTCTACTTTACTCTCTATATATTAGAAGTGATGAGATTACCACATCTTGTGTCTACAACTCGTAGTTGACTTCTTCTTCTTTTCTAGGAAGGTATCACAATATTTCCTCTAGTGGCTTGGTTGCCACAGAAAAAGCAAACTACCTCTCCCTTCCCCATGCCACCAGTAGGCTATAAAGTAGTAAGAGTTTGAGCTTGGATCTATGCCTTATTTTTAGGCTTGTCTTTACCTTTGGCCTTGTGCTCGACAACAACCATTAATTCCTCTTTAGCCATATCTTATTCAGTAGTCTTGATTAAGCCCAATAACTTAATAAGTTATAACTTCTTTTCACCAAGGTTAAAGTTCATAACAAAGTGCGACCATGAAGAAGGGAATGAATACAACACAAGGTTAATTAACAACTTGTTGTCTATGATGAACTCTAAGCTAGCTAGCTTTTCAATATAACCAATTGTCTTAGTCATATGAGTGTCTATCTATCACCTTTATGCATCTTACATCCATATAAGGTTGAACTCACCCGATATCATTCGTTATTCTTTAGAGTCCTAAATATTTTATGTAAGTGGAGAAGTATAAACTAGGCATCCATATCTTCATGCTACGACCATAACTCAGGTGACATGGAAGCAAACATTAGACACTATACATCTACATAGTCTTTAAGATACCTTTGTAAATATTTATCTTGAATTCAGTAACATTAGAACCAGACTTAGGGATTTTAGCTCCCTTAAGGACATATAACCATTCTTCTTAACATAAGACAATACATAGTTTCTTACATCAATAAAGAAAATTGGTGCCCTCTAATCTATTTTCTTTGTCTAAGATCATTCATAATGACATTGATGATGACATGGTGATATTAAATCTATAAGTCTAGAAAAGAATTATTTAATTGATTATTAATTATACGTTTAAACAAGTTTTTATTAAGAATTGTCACTATTTTTCTCAAGCTAACAACCTTCAATATTGTATTCGAGAAGTCTCGATGGACTTTCGAATGGATTGATATTTGATCGAGTTAACTCAACCTTCGTTTTAATGAACAATCCAAGGTGACTTGAATATGTACGTCAATCAAACCAATCAGTAAAAGTCTATGATCTCAAGTTAGGTTTTACCCAAACAAATCATGCAAACCTCAATTCTGATTCTCGATATTAGTGGGTTATATACTGTATACCTTACATTTTGACAAATACATCCCTACTTAGCTTTTAATAAATTTCACTTTTGCAAACAAGCTAATTTTTATTAGTTAAGTATGACCCATATAACCAACAATGTAGCGACCCCCGCCCCAGGTTACTGTATGCTGCAGAAAATACTGTATATAATAATAAAATATACCTGAGACGGGGACCTCTACAGTAAGGAAACTTACTGCTGCGGCTGTCTGAAAAATTTTTTTATAAAAAGAAACTGTAAATATAATTCGGTATTCAAATACACTGAAATGTAAGTGTGAAAACCCAGGCTGCTCATGTATAAAACATATAATAGTTGCAGCATCCTATATTCCAAAAGCCTTTTTGGTTAGAGTTTCGAGGTTAGAAATGAGATTCAGAGAGAGATTGGGAGTCTGGTAAAGTTCAGGGGTGAGTTAGTAAGTTTTCGGAGCCGTATGGCTTTCGTAAGAATCCTTTCGGAAGGATTTGATCAGGCGAATCCGCGGGAAATGAATTAAGTTTATTTTCTCTTGTGCACGCCCGTGCATCATTGATGCACGACCGTGCGTGGCATAGTATATAAGTGAGAGCCGAGAGAAATTTGGTTCTTTTCTCACCCAAGTTTGCTTTAGCCAATTCTTTCTTTCATTTCAGCAATTCCTCCCATTCTTAGAGAGGAGAACCAGCAGCCAATAGCTTCCAATCCGGTGAGAGAGCAAAGAGATTAGTGTTTGAAAGCTTGTTTTCGGAAGCATGGCAAGAGGTAAGTATTCTTCACTTCTTCTCACATTTTCCCAGCTTGTGTGATGAATTGTGATGCCATGGATGAGTTCTTTATATGTTGATGAGTGCTGGAAATGCTCTTATGCCATTGCATGTTGATTTGGTTGATGGATTTTCATCCTTGGATTATGCATGTGTGTGTGTATGGCTTTAGAGAGAGAAAGAAGAAGTTTCCATGGTGAAATGCTTGATGATTGATGCATGTGAGATTAGATGCTTCAAATGTGGTTATTGATGTGTTGAGAACATGTGTTGGAAGTGGCTTTGCAATTGAATGAGTTTTGGTTGGTGAATTGTGCAAATTTCCAAGCGGTGCTTTGTTGAAGAACCAAACGCACAGCCGTGAGCCAGTATGGCACGACCGTGAGTCTTTGTTTTTCCAGATACATGCCCGTGTGTACGCTGTATGCACGACCAGACATTTCCCATGCACGACCAGAAATTTCCCATGCACGACCGTGTGTTCGCCTACGCACGCCCGTGCATGCCTTTCAGTAAGAATTCTAGAAATTCCAGTAGCTTGCACGACCACGCGCACGACCAGTGCACGGTCCCGTACGTTCTGGCTCACGCCCGTGCACCTTTCATGCACGCCCGTGCATCAGCAGTTTTTCAGAAAAAGAATATTAATTGAGTAATTAAGCATGCGAATTCCGAGTAAAGGCTAATTGCTTCAGATAAGCATCAGATGAGCATGAAATCAGATAATAAGCTGCATATGCATATCATGGCATTACATGTAGCTTCAGAGAGGATCAGGGAATCTGAATTCAGTAGTATTCAGTATTCAGAGCCTGATGTACGGGTGAGAGCATTAGGTGGAACACGAGGGGGCATCGGGGGATCCAGCCTTCTGACACCAGTCAGAACGCTCAGTAGTATTTCCAATTCAGTTCCTGATACCAGTCAGAGGACTCAGCAGCATTCAGATCTTACCATCTGACACCAGTCAGATTGGGCAGCAATATTCAGATTCAGCTTTCTAGCCAGTAGCTAGATTGTTTAGCCCACATGGCCAGGATGCCGAATCCCTGTGTTCACCAGTCTGATCAGCACAACAGGTACCCGAGGGTACAGAGAGGTATTCAGATGCATGCATCCAGTATATTCAGTTAGCATGACATGACATACACATCATGACATGAATAATAATGATATCAGTATATAATGAGAATGAGATTCAGATAACAGTTTCTGGATTCCAGCAAGCGCATAGATGTATGATTAGGGTCGAGGCCCAGGTATGTTTGATTTATATGATTGTTTGTGCTTGCTTGGGTATTGAGGGAAGTAAGGAGCGCTTACTGAGTGATCTTTATCACTCATCCCCCTCCTTCTTCCATCATTCTCAGGTGGTTCGTGCTGGGTTCGAAGAGCGGGTGGATCGAGGCTGACGGAGAGGGCACACACACACACCCCGATCGTAGTTGTACAGTTTTCAGTTTTGGACCTGTGTAGTCATATGTATCTTTTGTATGTATCCAGATGTACAAAGACAGTATGTATGCATGAAAAAGGCCAATGGGCCCATTGTACAGAACAATATGTATAATTCAGTCGATGTATATATTTCAGCTTCCGCATGTACAGAAATGTATAGTTTCAGTTTCGTTTATTTTCGTAGGATTCCCGTCGCCGGTACCCATATTTTCAGAAGATTAATAAAAGGCCCATGCAGTTTTCAGCAGCAGAGGTACTCGTGGTGGCGGGTCCTACATTGTTGGTATCAGAGCATGTTGTAAGTGTGTGGTGCCTTTTACTCTCCTTCGCAGCCGTCGTCCAGACCCTCCTCGCAGCACAGTCAGGTATTTATTTTTCCAGCTTTGATTGTGATATGTGATTCTAACCCCATTTTGTTGTGATGCTATAGATAGAGAGGAGTATGTCCCTAGATGTCTAGATGAGACAAGCAGTAGTTCACCCACCCATCTTATGAGCGTTAGTGATAGGCGGCGATCTCAGAGTACCTCCCATGTGTCGATGAGACCAGAGAGTTGAGAGAGATGATTGGGGATGTAGTCAGAGAGAGCCTTCAGCAAGCTGGAGTGGGTAATATTCGGGAGCCAGATAGAGTAACTCCTCCCCAACATGAGAGTCATCAGATTCCGAGGAGACGACATTCCCAATCTCAGTATCAGTCACATCATCAGTTACAACCACAGTATCAGCATCAGTATCAGTCTCAGCCTCAGTCAGTCAGAGAGAGGCCACAGTATCCAGCGGGTTATGCAGATTCCAGTTAGAGTATGACTATAGAGACAGCTGGTACTAGTTCTTCAGGCAGACTTCATCCGATTTATCACCTGCCAAGGCCGTATCAGCCAGCGAGATTTAGTGGATCCAGGGATCCAGCAGTGGCAGAAGAATGGGTGGAGTCAGTGGAGAGTGTCATGGGACTCTTCACTCTTTCAGAGAGAGAAAAAGTTAGATATGCAGTGTTTCATCTCAGGGGTGATGCCAAGGTTTGGTGGGGTCTAGCCAAGGCTTCCATCAACGAGGAGCAGATGACATGGGCCAGATTCAGACAGTTGTTTGATGCTGAGTACAGGGGTACAGAGGTATTGTATGCCAAGGCCTAGGAGTTTATTGATTTGGCTCAGGGGTCCAGTTCAGTTAAGGAGTATACTACCAGGTTTAATGCTTTGGCGAGATTCGTCCCGAGTTTGGCAGGGACAGAGATGGGCCGAGTTCAGAAATTCATCCATGGGTTGCACCCTACAATCTATAAGGATGTCATGACAGGAGCAAATCCTCCCCAGAGATTCAGTGATGCCTTGGGGAGAGCACTCAGATCCGAGGCCGGTTTACAGAAGATAGGTGCTATGAGTAGAGCACCTGAGAGAGAGCAAAGGTCAGATGATAGAGACCGGGGCAAGAGGCCGATGTCAGCCAGAAGATCTGCCAGAGGTTTTCAGAGTCAGAGGCAGAGAGTTGTACCTCAGCCACCACAGTGTACCAGATGTGGCAGACACCATCTAGGGGAGTGTATGGCAGGTCAGATAGTATGTTATTGGTGCCATCAGTCAGGGCACATGATGGCCGCGTGTCCAGCCAGACTTGGAGCTGGTGCTGGACCGAGCAGAGGTGGAGCTGGTCAGTTTAGAGGCCGAGGTAGTCCTCCCAGAGGCGGAGCCAGAGCAGAGAGAGGTGGAGTAGATATTCCCAGAGTTGGTGATAGAGCACCTGAGGGAGGTGCCGGTCTTTCAAGTGTTGGCAGAGGCAAAGCCAGAGTTTATGCAGTCCGCCAGGAGCAGACAGAGGCCATTCCCCATGTAGTTACCGGTCAGTTACTTTATTTTGGTACTCCTTTATTTGTGCTTGTTGATTGTGGAGCCATGCACAGTTTTGTATCATGGAGTGTAGTGGAGAGATTAGGGGTTGACCCTAGTGTGGCCAGTAGGAGTATCCATGTGGAGATGCCAGATGGGGGATTTGTGTTGAGTGACAGAGTTCTCCTAGATCAGGAGATAGAGGTTATGGGTAGACAGATGATGATTGATTTGATTATGCTGGAGTTGGCAGATTTTGATATGATATTGGGTATGGATTTCTTGGGTAGATATGTTGCAGAGATAGATTGTGGAAGGAAGAAAGTGAGATTCCACATAGGCCCTGATCAGTTTGTGTTTGGTGAGGGCAGAGTTAACAGTCTGATGATCTCTAGTATTCAGGCCAGCAGATTGATGAGACAGGGTTGTGTTGGATACTTGGCCAACGTGGTATGTAGCAGTTCAGTGGGTCTGAGTATCGAGGAAGTGCCAGTAGTCAGAGAGTTTCCAGATATGTTTCTAGATGAGTTGTCAGGGTTACCTCCAGATAGAGAATTAGAGTTTAGTGTCGAGCTTCTTCCGGGTACGGCTCCAATTTCTAAGGCTCCGTACCGGATGGCTCCAGCTGAGCTTCAGGAGTTAAAGAAGCAACTTCAGGAGTTGACAGATAAGAGGTTTATCAGGCCCAATTGTTCACCTTGGGGAGCTCTGATTCTGTTTGTTAAGAAGAAAGATGGGTCGATGAGGATGTGTATCGGTTACAGGGAGCTTAACAGAGTGACAGTGAAGAACAAGTATCCCCTACCGAGGATAGATGACTTGTTCGATCAGTTGAGAGGTGCAGTTGTGTTTTCAAAAATTGATTTGAGATCTGGGTACTATCAGGTCAGAGTGGCAAACAGAGATGTTCCCAAGACAGCTTTCAGGACCAGATATGGGCATTATGAGTTCGTGGTTACGTCGTTTGGGTTGACTAATGCCCCAACGATCTTTATGGATCTGATGAACCGGGTGTTTCATGATTGCTTAGACCGGTTCGTGGTGGTTTTCATTGATGACATTCTGGTGTATTCTAGGAGTGTGGCAGAGCATGAGGAGCATCTCAGATATGTGCTTCAGAGATTGAGAGATAGACAGTTGTATGCCAAGTTTTCCAAGTGCGAGTTCTGGCTTGACAAAGTAACATTTCTGGGTCACGTGGTGACAGCAGACGGTATTTCAGTGGATCCCAGCAAAGTAGAGGCAGTTTTGAGTTGGCCGAGGCCGAAGATGGTAAAAGTGGTACGTAGTTTCCTTGGGTTGGCAGGCTATTACAGGCGATTCATCGAGGGATTCTCTAGCCTAGTAAGACCTCTCACTACCTTGACTAGGAAAGAGGTTCCATTTGTTTGGTCAGATGATTGTGAGGCACGATTCCGGGAGCTTAAGCAGAAGTTGACTAGTGCTCCAGTTTTGGCACTACCTCAGGAGGGAGTTGAGTTTGATATTTATACAGATGCGTCCCATCAGGGGATCGAAGCAGTGTTGATGCAGAGTGGTAGAATTATTGCTTATGCCTCCAGACAGTTGAAAGATCATGAGATGAGATATCCCACTCATGATTTGGAGTTAGCTGCAGTTGTGTTTGCTTTGAAGATTTGGAGACATTACTTATATGGGGTCAAGTGCAGCATTTATTCAGATCATAAGAGTCTGAAATATTTCTTCACCCAGAGAGAGCTTAATATGAGGCAGAGGAGATGGTTAGAGTTGGTGAAGGACTATGATGTTGATATCAGATATCATCCAGGGAGAGCCAATGTAGTGGTAGATGCGTTGAGTAGACGCGTGGCCTTATCCAGTCTTTCAGTTCAGAGAGAGTTGCAGTTTGAGATTGCCAGAGAGTAGATTGAGATAATTACTGCGGGATTCTCCAGACTTCAGATCAGATCTTCTCTGTATGATGAGATCAGAGAGTGTCAGATGTCTGATGAGTGGACTCAGAGTATGCTTCAGAGGATGTCAGAGAGAGCAGTGTCAGACTTTGAGTTCAGAGATGGGATCTTGAGATTCAGAGACAGAGTATGTGTGCCACATACTTCAGAGTTGAGGCAGAGGATTTTGTCAGAGGCACACAGTACGGTGTATTCAGCACACCCGGGTAGTACAAAGATGTATCAGGATCTCAAGAAGAGTTTCTGGTGGTCAGGCATGAAAAAGGACATCGCAGACTTTGTTTCCAGATGTCTGGTATGTCAGCAGGTTAAGGCAGAGCATCAGAGACCCTCAGGTTTACTTCATCCCTTGAGTATTCCTGAGTGGAAGTGGGAAGATATTTCTATGGATTTCATTTCTGGTCTTCCCAGAGTTCAGAGAGGATTTGATGGTATTTGGGTGATAGTGGACAGACTGAGTAAGTCAGCTCATTTTCTGCCAATCAGACAGGGTATGTCTATAGATCAGTTGGGGAGACTGTACATCAGAGAGGTAGTCAGACTCCATGGTGTTCCCAGGACTATAGTGTCAGATAGAGACTCCAGATTCCTGTCAGCTTTCTGGAGATCATTGCAGAGAGCCTTAGGGACTAGATTACAGTTCAGTTCAGCATATCATCCTCAGACAGATGGTCAGACTGAGAGAGTTAATAAGATTCTGGAGGATATGCTCAGAGCCTATTATATGAACTTCCAGACCGATTGGACATAATTGATCCCTTTTATGGAGTTTGCATATAACAACAGTTATCAGACGACTATTCAGATGGCTCCATTCGAGGCATTGTATGGTCGGAGGTGTAGATCTCCTCTTCATTGGGATGAGAATTGAGAGAGAGATTCTCTGGAGACAGTTGTGGGTCCAGAGATTGTTCAGGGCATGATTGAGCAGATCGGGATCATCAGACAGAGGATGAAACAGGCCTAGGATCGACAGAAGAGCTATGCAGACTTGAGACGCAGAGAGATTGAGTTTGCAGTAGGCGACAGAGTATTTCTGAAAGTTGCTCCGTACAGACAAGTTTTCAGATTCGACAGAAAGGGGAAGTTGGCCCCTAGATTCATTGGTCCCTATGAGATACTTGAGAGAGTGGGGACAATTGCCTACAGATTGGCTTTGCCAGCTAGCATGGACAGGATTCATAATGTCTTCCATGTGTCTCAGTTGAGGAAGTATGTGGGGGATCCTTCTCACGTGCTTCAGTTTTCAGAGGTTGAGTTGGCAGAGGATTTGAGTTATCAAGAGCTGCCAGTGCAGATTCTGGACTATAAAGTCAAGGTTCTCAGGAACAAGCAATTTCCTCTAGTGAAGGTCTTATGGTGCAGTTAGAGAATGAAGGAAGCCACTTGGGAGGTAGAGTCTGAGATCAGGGATAGGTTCCCAGAGTTATTCAGGTAAATTCCGAGGTCAGAATTTTTATAAGGGGGGAAGAAATGTAGCATCCTAGTTTTCGAAGCCTTTTCGGTTAGAGTTTCGGGGTTAGGAATGAGATTCAGAGAGAGATTGAGAGTCTGGTAAAGTTTATGGGTGAGTTAGTAAGTTTTCGAAGCCGTGTGGCTTTCGTAGGAATCCTTTCGGAAGGATTCGATTAGGCGAGTGAGCGGGAAATGAATTAAGTTCATTTTCCCTTGTGCACACCCGTGCATCATTGGTGCACGCCCGTGCGTGGCCTAGTATTTAAGTGGAGCCGTGAGCTTTATGTCATTTTTCTCACCCAAGTTTTCTCTTTAGCAAATTCTCTCTTCTTTTTCAGTAGCTCCCATTCCTAGAGAGGAAATTCAGCAGCCAATACCTCCCAATCCAGCAAGAGAGCCAAGAGATTAGTGTCCGAAAAGTGGTTTTCAGAAGCATGGCAAGAGGTAAGTGTTCTCTTACCTTTCCCTTGCGTTTCCCAGCTTGTTTTGTGAATTTTGTTGCCATGGATGAATTGATTACATGTGGATGCTTGTTTGGAATGCTTATATGGCCTTGCATGTGGATTATGATGATGAATTCCCACTCTTGAAGCATGCATGTGTGTATGTATGGCTTTAGTGAGAGAAAGGAGAAGTTTCCATGGTAGCTTTCATGTGGCTTGATGCATGTGAGAAGTGAGACTTGAATTGTGTTATTTGTGATGCTGGGAATGTGTTATTGATTTGTTATTGCAATTGGATGTGTTTTGGTTGGCCGTTTTGTGCATTTTCCAAGCGGTGCTTTGTTGAAGAACCAGACGCACGACCGTGCGCCTGCATGGCACGGCCGTGAGCCTGTGTTTCTCCAGATGCACGCCCGTGTGCACGACGTGTGCACGGCCGAAAATGTACATGCACGCCCGTGCGTAGGCATTTTCAGTGAAGGTGAATAGTGAATTCCAGTAGCTTGCACGACCAGGCACACGACCAGCGCACGGTCCCGTGCGTCCCGTGCGTCCTGGTGCACGCCCGTGCACCTTTCATGCACGCCCGTGCACCTTTCATGCACGCCCGTGCATCAGCAGATTTTTAGAAAAATGATTAAAATTTGATTAATTAAGCATGAGAATTCAGATAAATGGTTAAAGTGCTTCAGATAAGCATCAGATGAGCCTGTATTCAGATAATAAACTGTATGTGCATATCATGACATGACATGTAGTTTCAGAGAGGATCAGGGGATCCGAATTCAGTAGTTTTCAGAACCCGATGTACGAGTACGAGTATCGGTGGAACACGAGGGGGCATATGTGGGATTCAGCCTTCTGACACTAGTCAGAACGCTCAGCAGTATTACAGATTCAATTCCTGACACCAGTCAGAGGAGTCAGCAGCATTTCAGTTTCAGCTCTCTGACACCAGTCAGATCGAAACAGTTCAGTATTCAGATTCAGCTTTCTAGCCAGTAGCTAGACTGTTCAGCCCACATGGCCAGGATGCCGAATCTCTGTGTTCACCAGTCTGAGCAACACAGCAGGTACCCGAGGGTACAGAGAGGTATTCAGATGCATGCATCCAGTATATTCAGTTAGCATGACATGACATACACATCCTGACATGAATAATAATGACATCAATATATAATGAGAATGAGATTCAGATAACGTTTTCAGATTTCAGCAAGCACATAGATGTATGGTTAGGGCCGAGGCCCAGGTATGTTTGATTTATATGATTGTTTGTGCTTGCTTGGGTATTGAGGGAAGTAAGGAGCGCTTACTGGGTGATCTTTATCACTCATCCCCCTCATTCTTCTATCCTTTGCAGGTGGTTCGTGCTGGGTTCGAGGAGCGGATGGATCGAGGCTGACGGAGAGGGCACGCACACACATCGCGATCAGTATGTATATCAGTTTTGGACTTGTGTTCTCAAAAATGTAAATGCTTTATGTATCCAGATGTACAGAAACAGTATATGTATGTATGATATAGGCCATTGGGCCCATTGTACAGAACAATTTATGTATATTTCAATGATGTATATTCAGTATAGCTTCCGCATGTGCAGAATTGTATATTTTTAGTTTCGATTTTATTTTTGTAGGATTCCTGTCGCGGGTACCTGAGTTTCAGGTGATTAATAAAAAGCTCCCTATAGTATTATTCAGCAGCAGAGGGGTACTCGTGGCGGCGGGTCCTACAGAAAATTATAATTAGGGTTAAAATTTGAAGTTGAGAGGAAGAAGATGATGAACATGAAATCATTTTTTTATTCTCCTAGACATATCCCATAAATTTAGCCTTTTAGCCATCCCTCATTAACGCCAAAATTTTCTCTACCGTCCCTTTACCTCCATCAAGTACCAAGTTGCCCTAAATTCAAGCCTCCATTTTACTAACTCTTGCCACCTCACCATGATTTACATTAAGACACTCACCTAAAACCTACTAGCCCTAATCCTTGATTAACACATCACCAAATATCCATGACATAATTACCTTATTACCTCATTTCATTATTACCATTTCACCCTCATCACAATTTACTTTCTACATTTTTTCAAATTTACAATATTGCCCCTACTTGTCCAAGTAAAGGTCAACCCATTGTCCAAGCCCAATTACCACCTAGCCCAACTCCCTTCCTTAGCCCAAACACTCATCCAAACCTAAAACCCTAATTAAAAACACTATTCCATTCTCAGATTTACTGTTCATGATTCGAAAACACTGTTCACAGATTTTAATGTCAGCCTATTAGTGTGTTTTTGTTTCCCCTTATCCAAATATCTCCATGGCAAGTATAAAACCATTCCATATAAAGTGCACAATTCAAGGAAAAGTGTGTGAGGTTATTATTGATGGAAAATTTATTGCCAATAGAGCTTCCACAACCCTTGTGGAAAAATTGGGACTTCAAACAATTGATTATTTTTGGGGAGTACATGGGAAGACCAAGCTAGCACGTAAACGAGTTGCCATATCCTTCTCTATCGGAAGATATGTTGATGAAGTCGTTTGTGAAGTATTCCCAATGGATGGATGTCATTTGTTACTTGGAAGTTCATGGCAATCTCAAAGGGAAGTTGTGTACAATGAGGTGTCAAATACCTATTCCTTCCAAACTCACAAAAAGAAGATCACCCTTGTGCCTTTATCACTTGAACCATCACCAAAGACCCTAACCCCACCCAAGGACCTACCTTTGTGTGCAAGTCAAATTGAGAGTGGGAAAAAAGGAATAAAGATCGATGAGCCTAAGGTTGACAGGTTGGAGTCTAAGGAGCTCTTGCATTGGTTGAATGATTTTGAGTTGATGTGTGAGCTCTTGGAGTGGCCGGATGAAAAGAAGTTCAAAGTTGTTGTCTTGAGGCTTGAGAATCATCCTTCCTTATCTCTATGGTGGGAAACCTTGAAGAAGCAAAGAGATATGGAAGGAAGGGAAAGAATTAAATCTTGGGAGAAGATGAAGAAGCTAATGAAAATTCACTTTCTTCCAAAGGATGCTTTGATGGTGGCCAAGGAGCAAATTGTCACCAAGGAAATTGTCTTGAGTGGCCATGAAAATATGATTGAAGACCATGATAAATCCCAAGCAGAAGTTGCATTAGTTGAGGTTGCAAAGAAGATGAATGAAGTCCAAGACAATGCCTTGCATGAGGATGAACATGAGATTAATGAGGGGAAAACTTCTCAAGGAGTTGATAGCATGTGCTTGGTGACTGAATTGAAAGTTTAGGATTTGAGGACAAATCTTCTCCAACAAGGGGAGTATGATCTATATCGAAATCAAAATCCAAATACGAATTCAGAAATATCAGCACTGATTCATGCATTGACGACTCCAAATTGTTTCTCAAGTCTATCGAAGCCTTTTCAAGCCAATAATGCAAGAAAAATGAGTTTACTCGACTTCGATCAAAATATTCGAAAGGAATTTCGAACCATCTCGCATAATTTCTACCAAAACCTTCGAATCATGCTCGAGCTCGGTAAAAATCAAAAATGGTATATCAAGGAGCATGAATTCATCAAATGGCTTCATACGAAGCCAATGAAAGAAACGGGACTCAATTTGGATAAGAAACGAGTGAAAACGGGCTGTACGAAGTTCCCCCTGCCTGGCGTAGCAGCGCTGCGCTCCAGACTCACGTGCGCACGCGCGCCTGTACGTTGCCTTGCTGTGCACGCAAGCGTGCACTCATGCACACCTACTGGCGCGCCCAGCGCCTGGCTGCTCCGTACGTACACCTGCCTGCGCGCGTACCCGCGTGCGCACTTGCGCGCTGTGCACTGCATGCTGCGGCACCTGGATTCTGCCCAATTTTGAATCCTTTTGCATTTTCAAGCTATTTTGCATGTTTTCACTTCCAGAACTTCTCCAAAGCAACATCCTTGATATTTTGAGTTTCAAATGACCTCCAACACGAATTCGAATGCCAACGACTCTTCAGATCGAATTCAAATAATTAATTTGGATCAAATACTTAAATCGAAAAATTCGAATCAAGGTCAATTCAATCAAGGGAAAATTACATGAATATACAAATATGCAAATTATGATATTTAAAATATGTTTGTATTTAATTTATGCATTGTAATTAGATTTAGGAAACTTTTATAATTTGTATTTTTATGTTTTATTTTATTTTATTTAAATTGTATTTAACTTAACTAGGGTTAGTTTAACCAAGATTGTATATTGCCTATAAAAGGCAAACCAAACTCATTGTAAGGAGCTTTTGATGAAATGAAAACTTAGAGAAGCTTTGTGCTTTTTCTTTGAATTCCATGATGCTTTGGTGGCTCATGTGAACTCATATTTTCCTTTATCCAAATTTCCATTGCAAGAAGGAATTTGGTGGTGGAAGAACCTTGGTGGTGGAATTTCCTTTATCCTTGGTTCACCCTCAAGTTGGTGGAAGATTCCTTTATGCTTGAGGTTGGTTTTTCTTACAACAATTTTATTTATGTTTATTGGTGATATATTAGTGTTGGATTTAGGTGAAAAATTGCATGAATTTGAGGGTTTTTATGCTTACATGGGGCTGGAATTTTAGGGGTGAAAATTGGAGATTTTAGAATCAATTTTGGGAGCAACAAAACCTTCCCAAATTAGATTAGAAACCCCGTCCCTTAAATAAAATTAGAGTCCAGCATGACAAAAGACCAATATTTATACCTAAGAAATCAAAATAACCCAAAAGATCAAAACAGACATTTTTCTGAAGTAATAGAGTCGTTGATCTTCATATCAGTCAATTCTTTGGGACTAGACCGAAATTATCTTCCTCAGATGTATCAAAGGTTTTATCCACGAGAATTGGAGAAGTTTTTGTCTGTACCATATCTACATCTCCAAGTAAAGCCTACCTTTGCTTGAGTTTTCTTTTAGACCTAAGCTTATCAGTTTATAAAGCTAAAGTTGCTGGAATTGATGCTGGAGCAATTGAAAATCTTTGTTGATGTTGCATTTTCGATGTACTTTGTGTTTGTTCACATATTGTTTTATTGATTATGAGATGATTGGATTTATATATCAATGGTAGGGGAGGAGATTCTCCATTCTTTTCGAAGCAAGCAGGGATGAAGAAATGTTTCACCATCTGGGGATAAGGATGGGGATGGGATCAAGATACTCTCATTCCATGCTACCTAACCTAGACTTGTTGCCATCCTTATGATAAGTATTGCAGCCTAATCTTGATATACAAGTCTCTGATGAATGAACGAATTTTCAAATATATATTTAATATATTTTGTTATAGAATATTACCACCTGATACCAAGTTTGGAAGGGGATATACAAAGTAAGAGTGACTTACAATTTTCTGCCTGTTGTTGGGTTTAGAAGGATTCTTTTGATTATTTGATGACAAAAAATAACAAACTTTCATTTAAAACTTAACACGTGCAACAAAAAGTAGGATTTGACACAGTACAAAAATTTTATTAATTGTATAATCCATATATTAAACTTTTCTTTCTTATCAAATTCATACTATCAATCACGTTGTCCAATATACTAATCATATACACTATTAATCATGTCAGCTTATTAAAACCTCCCTCTCTCTCACCAAATTCAGAGCATCACCCAAACCTTTACTAAATGAAAAAAATCTCGTATGTCAATATTTTCAAATCCTCTATTGTGGATGATATCAACCAACTCAAAAATTTTAATGGATGATTTTTGTAAAATCTTGGTGTAGAAATTCACACCATCCTTCATCATTTCCCCTTTTACCAATTATACTAGATTGAAACATTCAATTGTAGACAAATACCACAGCACCATTTATAAGCAAAGGATGATTGGGTGGTCTTGGTTTTTTGTAATAGCCTAGAGGTAGAATTGTCTTTTTAAGTTCTGAATCCAATGGTAAAAGAGAGATTTTCTTGATAGGAAAGAGTTTGAGATAGTTCAGGGTTTGAGATAGTTCAGGGGTAGAAGAGTCTTTTAGAAGCCTTTTGTGGCTTGTATATGGATATTATGGGAGAATATTCTGCGTATGACACGAAAGAGAGTGAAAATTGAGATTTCCACAGCACATACGACCGTGTGTCTTGCCTTTTAGCCACAAATTATTTTATTTTCCAGTCACGCAGTTCCCAGCTTATTTCATTTGCTTCTCCTTCTTCTTCCCTTATGTCCAATGAACCTTAGAGTGATTGAGAGAAATCCCCCACGAGCTCTGTTACAGATTAGAGATCCAGAAGCTTCCAAAGAGAGAGGTCTAGCTTCTATGGCAAGAGATAAATGTTTCCTTACCTCTTTCACTATATTCATAGCATGTTTTGCTGTTTTGAGTTGTGAAGAACCATTGTATGCTTGTTTGAGATGTTAACAACATGCTTAAGCTTTGAAATGATGAATTATTGGATGATTGAGTGGTTAATTCCATGTTTATATGTGTATATTCTTATATACATGAGTTATATGTTTAATTTATGATACGTGGTGTGATTGAGTTGAATTTGTTATGTTATATGCATGCTAGCAGCAGTATTGAGTATGTATGTTTGATGAATTGAAGTGTGGAAGTGTTTGAAGTGGGATTTCTGGGTTTCCAGATGTTTTCTATAGAATCTAGGTTGAGCATACACCCATGTACCCAAGGATGCACACCTGTGTGGCCTCAATTCTGTATGGAACACGGCCTTGCATGTTACCCGTATGCGTATGAAAATCCAGACACATGCTCGTGTACCCGAGTGCACACGCCCGTGTGTCTATTTCCAATTTTATACACCCATGTAGGTAAGACACAAGATGGTGTTGAGGCTGTTAGACACCCGTGTAGTGTGAGACACGGCCTTGTGCTTGATATGCACGCCTGTGTGGCCAACCAAAATTCGATGAAATGATTCTAGAAGCTAGCCCACCCAAGGACACGAGAAGCACATGGTCCCGTGTGCCTTGACACACGCCCGTGTACACAGAAACACACGCCCGTGTGGCTTAAGAAAGATAGAAAAAGAATATTAAAGCAAAGATAAGCCACTCTAAGCCAATTCTAAGCACAGAGAACTCAGTAATAAGATGATAAAACAACATATCATGCATGATTATTAGCATTAAGCACGACATACTATATCAGATATTTTTAGAAACAGATTTAAATATCTAATAGTATGATTTTAAAGTATAAGTATACGACGTTTCAGACATCAGTTAGAGGTGGATACGAGGGGGCACTTGTGAGTTCACACACCCGCTAGAAAGGGAAACTAGCGTCCGTTAGAGAGGACATAGTCATTGACCAAGCTCGTTAGAGAGGGTGCTGGTTGTATATCAGTAGATTCAGTAGGATTTGAGCTCACACGGTTAGGGTGCTGAATCCCTGTATTCATCAGTCTGACCAGCATAGCAGATATTTTTAGATACAATACTTTTTGATATAGTTTTTAGCTTATACTATATGTATATATTCAGGATCTTCGAATCACAACTTTTATTATCAGAAAGAGTTTTCAGAAAAGAAAGATTTTCAAAAAATCAGGCCCAAGGGTAAGTTTTATAGCTTTTTAGCATACACATGACATCAGCATATACATTTCATGTCATGTACAGTATCTTATGAGAAATAAAACATAATTCAATAAAGAATAATATAGAAAACAGATACATTTCAAAACATAAAGAGAATCAGTATAAGAAAATATTAACGCAAAGTTTTTTACTTGACGAGTCACGTAGCCAGCTAAGTGTAAGACCTGCGAGTGTTTGAGCTAGGAAACGCTTGCTGAGTGACTTTGTCACTCACTCATTCTTTCTTGCTTCCTTTTTGCAGGTTAGTGAGTAGAAAGCGGTTAAGCTGGACCGAGACAGTTGTGAGAGTTTTGGGGATATGGCTCGGCAGTAGATAACATGTTTGACTCGCATGCTTTTACTTATTTCTCATGTATATATGTGTGTATTATACTTAAGTATACACTGTATAAGCAATATGTTTTATACATGATTAGCTTGGGGTTTTACGCTTATATTTCAACATATTTTAATTTACTATCATAGTAAATTATATTTATAATTTTCTTTTATAAAGAAATTTTAAATTAAGTAGTAGCAACAGTTCTTTTACTTTGGAGATCCCTGTTACTGGTATATTTTATTTATTATTATATACAGTATATTTTCGCAGCGTACAGTGACCTGGGGTAAGGGTCGCTACATGTTTGGTATCAGAGCGTTGCTTTGAGCCATTTAGCATACTTTGAAAAATATTTTCAGAAAATGAGTTTTCACATGCATGATTTTCTATAATTTGCATGAGCTGAGAGGCAGTATATCCTAGCAGCCATTGCTCGCTTCCTCTCAGTGTAAGTATTTAAGTGTAATTTCAGTTTATGTTTGATGTTGATCCTCTGTGTTATGATTTTCTAGATAAAAGATTCCATTTACCTAGAGATATGAGTGAGCAGAGTAATGCCTCTATTAGACCCATGAGTACTAGTGATCTTAGGCGGTTTCAGTACTCTAAAGTATCTCTTAGAGTAGAGGATGTCAAAGATATAGTTAGAGAAATTATGAGAGAAGGATTACAGCCTACAGAAACGATTGAGACTCAAGAGCCTGTCAGAGGCGAAACCCGTTAGGGGCGAGGCAGAGATTTTTATGATCAGAGAGCAGAGGGTTTTCAGGCACCAGGGAATGAGTTTTAGACGGGATCAGGCAAAGGCTACGCCGTATGCAGTTACTGGTCAGTTGTTCTTTCTTAATACTCCTATTTATGTGTTGATTGATTGTGGTGTCATACATAGCTTCATATCTCGAGAGGTAGTAGAGAGTTTAGGGTTAATCCCTAGTGTGACAGATATGAGTATATGTATAAAGATGCCAGATGGTGGTATGGTTTTGAGTGATCGAGTACTGTCAGATCAGGAGATTGAGATTATAGGTAGAAGATTGAGGATAAATTTGATCATGTTAGAGTTAGCCGATTTTGACATGATCTTATGCATGGATTTTCTGAGTAATTATGGGGTAGAGATAGATTGTAGAAGGAAAAATGTTAAACTGTAGTTAGACCCTGATCAGTTTGTGTTTGGAGAGGGGAGAGTGGAGACCCTGCTTATTTCTTGTTTGCAGGCAAAGAGATTTCTGAGTAAAGGTTGTATATGGTACTTGGCTAATGTGGTATGCAGAGATATAGTTGGGCCAAGTATCGAGGAAGTGCCTGTAGTGAGAGAGTTTTCTGATGTGTTTCTAGATGATTTGCTAGGGTTACCTTCTGAGAGAGAATTAAAGTTTTGTATTCAGCTGTTTCCTGGTACGACTCCTATTTCTAAGGCTTCGTATCGGATGGCTCCAGCAGAGTTACAAGAATTGAAGAAGTAGCTTCAGGAATTAATTGATAAGCGATTCATCGACCTAGTTGCTCGCCATGGGGTGCTCCTATCCTATTTGTAAAGAAGAAAAACGGTTCCTTGAGAATGTGTATAGATTACAAAGAGTTGAATAAGGTAACAGTGAAGAACAAGTATCTGTTACCCAAGATTGATGATCTGTTTGATTAGTTCATTAGAGCTGTAGTGTTCTCCAAGATAGATTTGAGGTCTGGGTATCATCAAGTGAGAGTAGTAGAGCGAGATATACCCAAGACGGCTTTTAGGACGAGGTATGGTCACTACGAGTTTATGGTGATGCCTTCTGGGTTGACAGATACTCCTGCAGTGTTTATGGATTTAATGAACCGAGTTTTTCAAGACTATCTAGCTAGATTTGTTGTTGTATTTATTGATGGCATCTTGGTCTACTCGAGGAGTGTAGAGGAGCATGAGGAACATTTGAGGTTTGTTCTTCAGAGATTGAGAGATCTTCAGTTTTATGCCAAGTTCTGTAAATATGAGTTCTGGTTAAGCAGTATAGCATTTCTCGGGCATATAGTTTCAGCAGCGGGTATTTCAGTGGATTCGAGTAAGATTGAAGTCATTTTGAGTTGGCCGAGGCCTAGGACACCTAAGGAGGTGAGGAGTTTTCTTGGTTTAGTTAGTTATTATCAGAGATTCAACGAGGGTTTTTCTAGCATAGCAAGACCATTGATAGCTTTGACTCGGAAAGAGGTTCCTTTTGTTTGGACAAAGGTATGCGATGAAAGATTTCAAGAGTTAAAGTAAAGATTGACCAGTGCTCCAGTGTTGGCATTGCCTCAGAAGAGTGTCGACTATGAGATTTATATAGATACTTTCCATCAGGGGATTGAAACAGTATTGATGTAGCAAGGTAAGGTAATTGTCTATGCCTCTAAGCAATTAAAGAACTATGAGTTAAGATACCCTACGCATGATTAGAGTTGGCTGCAGTAGTGTTTGCTTTGAAAATTTGGAGATATTATCTGTATGGTGTCAGATGCTACATATATTCAGATCATCAGAGTCTCAAGTATTTCTTCACCTAGAAAGAATTGAACATGAGACAGAGGAGATGACTATAGTTGGTAAAGGATTATGATTGTGAGATTCGCTATCATCCGGGTAAAACTAATGTAGTAGTTGATGCCTTAAGCAGGAGAGTAGTTTTATCTATGATTTCAGTGTAGAGTCAGTTGCAGCATAAGATTGCCAAAGAAGATATTGAGATAGTGACAATTGGTTTCTCTAGACTTTAGATAGTGTTCACGCTACTGGATGATGTCAGATATATGGATTCAGAATATGATTCAGAGGGTTCTTCTTGAGGGTACAGCGCCAGACTTTGAGATCAGAGATGAGATTTTAAGGTTCAAAGACAGAGTTTGTGTGTCAGAGGACACAGATTTGAGACAGAGAATCTTGTCAGAGGTTCACAGTATAGTTTATTCAGCATAATCTGGTAGTACCAAGATGTATCAAGATCTCAAAAAAAGATTTTGGTGGTCTGGTATGAAGAGAGATGTTTCAAATTTTGTTACCAAATGTTTAACTTGTCAACAAGTCAAAGTAGAGCATCAGAGGCCTTCTGGGTTATTACAACCATTGAGGATTGCTGAGTAGAAATGGGAAAGTATTTCCATGGATTTCATTTCAAGACTTCCTAGAGTGCAGCGTCGGTATAGTAACATATGGGTAATAGTAAACAAATTGAGTAAGTCTACTCACTTCTTACCGATCAGAAAGGGCATAAGTATAGATCAGTTAGGCCGTTTGTATGTCAGTGAGGTGATCTGTAATAGCCCAGGGGTAGAACTGTCATTTTAGGCTCTGAGATAAAGGATGAAAGAGAGATTTTCAGTTAGAAAATGGTTTCGAGAGGATTCAAAGGTAGAAAAGTCCTTTAGAAGCCTTTTGTGGCTTATACATGGATATTCTAGGAAGAATATTCCATGTATGGCACGAGGAGAGAGAGATTTCAAATTTTTGAGGGGCACATGCCCGTGTGTCCAGGACGCATGCCCGTGTGTCCAGGATGCATGCCCGTGTGCCAAGAGAGGATGCGTTATAAGAGTAGTTTTCCTGTATTTTTATGCAGCTTCTTTCCTTCAGCTTCTTTTTTTCTCCTTTTCCAGCAAACCCTAGGTAAGAATCCATCCAACCAGCAGCCATTATTTCGATTAGAGGTCCAGGAGTAGCTAGAGATAGAGATCCAAACGCCATGGCTAGAGGTAAGTATTTCTTTACCTCTTCACTTAGGTTTCCAGCAAGCTTTTTTTATTTTTAAGCTTCTTGGATGGTTACTGTGTAATGAGGATGATTCCCAACATGATTTGATGATAATATGATGAAATGCATGATGATTGATGAGTTTAATATGTAATGTGTGATGATTTATTGCTTGGGTATGCTTTTGATGAGAAATGTATGAGTTTGAGCATGCTAAATGATAAATGTATGAGTTGAGTGTGTTTATAGGCATGAGAATATGTTGTGTTTATGCTTGATTGAGGATTGAATGAGATTTGGATGTGTTTGAGTCGGATTTTTTGGGTTTCTAGACACATCTACAGATTCTGGGTTAAGCGCACGCCCGTGTGGCCTCAAATCTGCATGAGACACGACCTTGCATGTTGCCCGTATGCATATGAAAATCCACACATACGTCTGTGTACCCGAGTGCATACACCCGTGTGTCTAATCCCAAATCTACACGCCTATGTAGGCAAGACATAGGATAGTGTTGAGGCAACTACATGCCCGTGTATTTACACCACACGCCTGTGTGGTCAGCCTTTTGTTTGAGAAATTTTCTAGAACCTTGCATGCCCAAGAGCACGAGAGGCTCACGGTCCCGTGTGCCTTGACATACACTCGTGCACATTGACACACACACCCGTGTGGCTTAAGAAAGACAGAAAAGAAGATTCTAAGCATATTAAAGCGAAGATAAACTACCCTAAGCATTTCTAAGCGAAATCTAAGCATGACAAACTTGAGAATAATATGAGATAACAACATATCATGCATGATTACCAAACATTGAACATGACATGCCACATATGAGACGTTTTTCAGAAAAAAAAAAGATGTAAGGATCCAAGAGATGTTTTAAAAGTATATATATATACGATGTTCTAGACATCAGTTAGAGGTGGATACGAGGGGGCACTTATGAGTTCGCACGCCTGCTAGAGAGGGAAACCATGGTCCGCTAGAGAGGACATGGTCGTGCACGAGTAGTTTTCTTATAGGTTTGAGCTCATACGGCCAAGGTTTCGAATCCCTATGTTTATCAGTCTGGCCAGCATAACAGAGATATTTTTTAGATACAATACTTTTGATACTGTTTTCAGATATACTATATATATATATATGAGGATCTTTGGATCAGAGATTTTATATCAGAAAGAGTTTTCAAAAAAGAATAAGTTTTCAAAAAATCAGCCTGAGAGACAAGCTCTATGATAAATGAGTATTTACATGACATCAGAGTATACATATTATGTCATGTACAACATTCATGAGAAACATATGAGATAAAAGCAAAGTACAAAGCATAAAACAGATGAAAAATCTGGGAATGTAATGATTAAATAAAGTAAAGAAATAAGAGATAAAAAAAGAATGATATAAGCTACTGTAAAGCAAGAATAATAGGATGATAAGAAAACAGTAAGCAAAGAACTTGAGGTCTGATCTAGGATCAGCTTTTGCTCGATGACCTATCTGTGTGAGAGATAGGAAATGCTTATTGAGTGATTTTGTCACTCAGCTCTTTCCCTTCCTTTCTCTTTTACAGGTCAGTGATTTGGGGACTGAGATGTGGCGATGCAACTGTGAGATTTTGGGGACATGGCTCGACAGCTAGTTCTATGTTTCTACTCGCATGCTCTAATAATTCGTATCTCATGTATTTATATATGTGTATTATATTATAGTATACATTGTATGGATAGCATGATTTTATACATGAGTAGTCTGGGATTTTCAGAAAAGCTATTATGACTTATTTTATTATCATATTTGTATTTTTTTACGTTTCCGTATATAGATTTTCAAAGTATTTTGAGTAGTAGTAGATGTTCTTTTTCCTCGTGGGGATCTCTGTCACAGGCACATTTTTAGTATTATTATTTTATATATATATATTACAGCTGCGCATAGTAGGCTTGGGGCGGGGGTCACTACATGGTCAGATTTCATAGGGTTCCTAGAGACATAGTATTAGACAGAGATTCAAGATTCTTATCAACTTTCTAGGGCAGTTTACAAAGAGCATTGGGGACCAGAATTCATTTTAATTCAGCTTATCACCCACAGATAGATGGTCAGACTGAGAGAGTTAATCAGATCCTAGAAGATATATTGAGAGCCTATTGCATGGATTTTTAGACTAGTTGGGCTGATTTGCTACCGTTGATGGAGTTTACCTACAACAACAGCTATTAATCTATTATTCAGATGACACCTTTTGAAGCCTTGTATGGTAGGAGGTGCATATCACCACTACATTGGGATGACATTGGTGAGAAAGATTCATTAGAGTCAGCAGTGGGGCCAGAGATGACCTAGTTGTCAGATGATTTGAGTTATCAAGAACTCCCAGTTCAGATTTTGGACTACAAAGTGAAGACACTCAAAAACAAAAATATTCTTCTAGTTCAAGTTCTATAGAGAAGTCAAAGAATCGAGGAAGCTACTTAGGAAATTGAGGCTAAGATGAGAGATAAATTCCCTAATTTGTTTAGGTAATTTCGCAGAAGAATTTTTATTAGAGCAGGAGAATTGTAATAGCACAGGGTTAGAACTATCTTTTTAGGTTCTGAATTCAAGGATAAAAGAGAGAATTCCTTGATAGGAAAGAGTTTGAGAGGGTTCAAAGGTAGAAGAGTCTTTTAGAAGCCTTTTGTGGCTTGTACATGAATATTTTGGGAGAATATTTCATGCATGGCTCGAAAGAGAGTGGAAATTGAGATTTCCACTACACACACAACCGTGTGCCTAGCACATGCGACCGTATGTCTTACCTTTTAGCCATAAATTGTTTTATTTTTCAGTCGCACAGTTCCCAGCTTATTTCACTTGCTTCCCCTTCTTCTTCCCTCAGCTCCAATGAACCCTAGAGTGATTGAAAGAGATCCCCCAGCAGCTCAGTTCTAGATTAGAGATCTAGAAGCTTCCAAAGAGAGAGGTCCAGCTTCTATGGCGAGAGGTAAATGTTTCCTTACCTTTTTCACTGTATTCATAACATGTTTTGCTATTTTGAGTTGTGAAGAACCTTTGTGTGCTTGTTTGAGATGTTAACAACATGCTTAAGCTTTGAAATGATGAATTATTGGATGGTTGAGTGGTTAATTCCATGTTTATATGTGTATATTCTTATATACATGAGTTATATGTTTTATTTATGATATGTAGCGTGATTGAGATGAATTTGTGATGTTATATGCATGCTAGCAGCAGTATTGAGTATGTATTTTTGATGAATTGAAGTGTGGAAGTGTTTGGAATGGGATTTCTGGGTTTCCAGACAC
This sequence comes from Anacardium occidentale, assembly GCA_026122585.1. Taxonomy (NCBI): domain Eukaryota; kingdom Viridiplantae; phylum Streptophyta; class Magnoliopsida; order Sapindales; family Anacardiaceae; genus Anacardium; species Anacardium occidentale. Next base: position 112,730 of record JAJEJH010000582.1, read on the forward strand.
TTTCTACAGAATCTGGGTTGAGCACGCACACGTGTACCCGAGGATGCACACCCGTGCGACCTTAATTATGTATGGAACACAATATTGCATGTTGCTCGTATGTGTATGAAAATCTAGACACACATCTGTGTACCCGAGTACACATGCTCATGTGTCCATTCCTAATTCTACACGCCCGTGTAGGTAAGACATGGGATGGTGTTGAGGTTGTTACACGCTAGTGCAGTATGAGACATGACCTTGTGCTAGAGATGTACGCCCGTGTGTTTACGCCAATGCTTATGTGGCCAATCGAAATTCGATGAAATGATTCCAGAAACTAGCACGCCTAAGGACATGAGAAGCACATAGTCCTATGTGTCTTGACACATGCCTGTGCACACAGAAACACGCGCCCATGTGGCTTAAGAAAGATAGAAAAAGAATATTAAAGCAAATATAAGCTACTCTACGCCAATTCTAAGCACACAAAACTCAGTAATAAGATGATAAAACAACATACCATGCATGATTATTAGCATTGAGCACGACATGCTATATCAGATATTTTCAGAAACGGATCTAAGGATCCAATAGTATGATTTTAAAGTATAAGTATATGATATTTCAGACATCAGTTAGAGGTGAATACGAGAGGGCACCTATGAGTTCGCACACCCGCTAAAGAGGGAAACCAGCGTCCGTTAGAGAGGACATGGTTATTGACCAAGCTCATTAGAAAGAGTGCTGGTTGTGCATCAATAGATTCAGTAGGATTTGAGCTCAAACGGCCAGAGTGCCGAATCTCTGTATTCATTAGTCTGGTCAGTATAGTAGATATTTTCAGATACAATACTTTTTGATACAGTTTTTAGCTTATACTATATGTATATATTCAGGATCTTCAGATCACAGCTTTTATTATCAGAAAGAGTTTTCAGAAAAGAAAGATTTTCAGAAAATTAGGCCCAAGGGTAAGTTTTATAGCTTTTCAACATACACATGACATGCGTATATACATTTCTTATGATGTACAATATCTTATGAGAAACAGAACAGAATTCAATAAAGAATAATACAGAAAACAGATGCACTTCAAAACATAAAGAGAATCAGTATAAGAAAATAGTAACGCAAAGTTTTCTACGTGAGGAGTCACGTAACCAGCTAAGTGTAAGACCTGCAAGTGTTTGAGCTAGGAAATGCTTGCTGAGTGACTTTGTCACTTACTCCTTCTTTCTTGTTTCTTTTTTACAGGTCAGCGAGTAGAAAGAGACTGAGCTGGAGTGAGATAGCTGTGAGAGTTTTGGGGATATGGCTCGGCAGTAGATAACATGTTTGGCTCACATGCTTTTACTTATTTCTCATGTATATATGTGTGTATTATATTTTAGTATACATTATATGAGCAATATGTTTTATACATGAGTAGCCCGGGGTTTTACATTTATATTTCAACATATTTTAATTTACTATCATAGTAAATTATATTTACAGTTTTTTTTATAAAAAATTTTTAAATTTAGTAGCAGCAACAGTTCCTTTACTATGGAGATCCTCATTACAATTTATTATTATCTACAGTATATTTTCATAACGCACAATGACCTGGGGCAGGGGTCGCTACATTCCTAGAGTTAAGAGTGTTCCAAATTATCTTTTGTTGTTGACCTTCTTGGTTGTGGTGACAATGTCAATGATGTTTGTGATTAAAGTGGTAGTTGGTGAATAGAGCGACTTTTTTTACTTTTAATTGATTGAAACTTTTCATTTCTTCTAATGAGTCATATGAAGGAGGTGAGAGGTTTTGTGAATTAGGAGGAAGAGAATTTTATAGTGAAGACAATGATAGTGGTGATGATGGTAATGAATGTTGGTCTTGTTGTTTGGGTTGTAGTTTTTGGGTGAAAGGAGAGATGAATTAAGTTGTTGTCTTAGTGATGGTGTTTTAGTGAGCGGTGTATGGGAAAGAGAGAGACTCAATGAGAGAGGAGAGAGGTGGTAAAGAAGAAGAGAAGACTTTTGGTTGGAATATTTCTTTTATTTGAATTATTTTGACATGTTTCAATTTTAAGCAAATTGATTATTTTGCCCTTCTACTATATATTTTTTGTTAATCGAATTTGATTATGAATAAAAACTATGATTTATATCATCAAAAGGGCGAAAAAGTATTTTTAGGCCAATCTTAAGTTAAAAATTGTAATTCACTTAAATATTTGTATACAAAAGTGATATGTTTTCAAATAAACAGATGAATTATTATAGTATACATTTAATAAGTTAATAGATGCATATAATTGAGATTGAATAACCAAACAATGTAGTAGACATGCAAAATTGTGAGTCATGCAAAGCTCATGGGCTAAAATGGTTATGTCGAAGCCTTGAAGGTCAGCCTAACATGATATTGTATAAAAAAAATTCAACAAATTAAATTTATTAAATATTCAATTTAAAAAATATTTTTTTTCAATAAAAAGAAAATTTTAAAAATTGTAGTATGATGAGGAAAAAAATAAATTTATTATAATATAAGAATTGAGTTACTAGAATTAAAAAAAAAAAAAATTTGATGAAGACTTGAACTCTTATTTATAATGAATAAAGAAAATTTTTGGAGTATATCTTTCATATGTGGGACTTTTGCATGTCAAATGGAAAGACATACTATAGCGACTCATGCCCCAGGCCATTGTGCGTTGCGGAAATATACTGTAAGATATAAATATAATATACCTGCGACGGGATCTCTACAGTAAAATGACTACTATTGTTGATGAATTTAAAATTTCTTTATATGTAAAAGCTGTTCATATAATTTATTATAATAGTAAATCAAAAATACTGAAATATACGTGTAAAATCCCTAGACTACTCATGTATAGAACATAATATTCATATAGTGTATACTAAAGTATAATACACACATATATACATGAGAAATAAGTAAAAACATGCGAGCCAAACATGTTATCTGCTGCCGAGCTATATCCCGAAAATCTGACAACTATCTTGCTCTTGCTCAGCCTTCTCTAATCACTAACCTGCAAAAAGGAAACAAGAAAGGAGGAGTGAGTGACAATATCACTCAGAAAGTAAGGAGGAGTGAGTGACAATATCACTCAGAAAGTGTTTTTTAACTCAAACACTCGCAGGTCTTAAACTCAGCTGATTATGTGACTCATCACATAAGTCACCGTTTAACTATTTTTCTTATTTCTGATTCTCTTTACACTCTGAAGTACATCTATTTTTTGTATTATTCTTTGTTTTTTTCTGCTCTGTTTCTCATGAGATGTTGTACATGACATGAAATGTATATGCTGATGTCCTGTGCATGCTATAAAATCATAAAACTTGCCCTTGGGTCAGATTTTCTGAAAAACTTTCTTTTCTGAAAACTCTTTATGATAATAAAAGCTGTGATCCGAAGATCCTGAATATACATATATAGTATAAGCTAAAAATGGTATCAGAAAGTACTGTATCTGAAAATATCTGTTATGTTGGCTAGACTGATGAATATAGAGATTTGACACCCTGGTCGTATGAGCTAAATCTTACTAAATCTATTGATGCATAACCAACACTCTCTCTAACGAGTTTGGTCAAAGACCATGTCCTCTTTAGTAGACTCTGGTTTTCCTCTCTAGCGGGTGTGCGAACTCACAGGTGCCCTCTCATATCCGCCTCTAATTGATGTCCGAAACATTATATACTTATACTTTAGAATCATGCTATTAGATCATCAGATCCATTTTTTGAAAATATCTGATATGACATGTCGTGATCTATGTTGATAATCATGCATGATATGTTGTTGTATTATCTTATTACTGAGTTCTGTGTGCTTAGAAATGACTTATAGTGGCTTAGCTTTTCTTTTAAGTTCTTTTTCTACTTTGTATAAAATACATGGGCTTGTGTCTCTATACGCATGGGCATGTGTCAAGGTACACGGGACCGTGTGTAACTCGTGTTCTTAGGCATGCTAGCTATTGGAATCACTTAATCAAAACTTGGTTGGCCACACGGGTGTGTGGTGCGAACACACGGGCGTGCATACAAGGCATAAGGCCATGTCTCATACTACACGAGCATGTAATTGCCTCACAACACTCCTGGGTCTTACCTACACGGGCGTGTGTTTGGGTTTTCATACGTACATGGGTGTCATACAAGGCCGTGCTCATGCAAAAATGAGGCCATACGGGCGTGTATTCTCAGCAAAGCCATACTCAACTCAAATTTTACAAATTACGTTTGGAAACCCAGAAATCGCACTCAAATCTGATCCAAACTTCAATCCAACAACAATACACACTTAAAACTGCTGCTAGCATGTATATATTCATCACAAACTCATTTCAATCACGCCACATATCATAATTAAAGCATATAACTCATGCATACAAGAGTATACACATATAAACATGCAATTAGCCATCAATCAACCAATAATTCATCATCTCAAAGCTCAAACATGCTGATAACACTTTGAACAAGCACACAATAGTTCTCAAAAGCTCAATACAACTAAACATGCTTTGAACACAATGAAAGAGGTAAGGAAACACTTACCTGTCGCCATGGAAGTTGGATTTCTCTCTTTAGAAGCTTCTAGATCTTTAATCTGGATCTGGGCTATTGGGGAATCTCTCTTAAACACCCTCGGGTTCACTAGAGTTGAGGGAAGAAGAAGGAAAAAATGAAATAAGTTGGGAAAATACGCGACTGGAAAAATAAAACATATATATGGCTAAATGGCAAGACACACAATCGTGTGCCCTAAACAAACGGTCATGTGCTTAGTGAAAATCTCAATTTCCACTCTCTTTCATGTCATACATAGAATATTCTACTAAAATATCTATGTACAAGCCACAAAAGGCTTCTAAAAGACTCTTCTACCCCTAAACCCTCTCAAAACTCTTTCCTATCAAGGAAATCTCTCTTTTACCCTAAATTGAGAACCTAAAAAGATAGTTCTACCCTCGGCTATTATAATTCTCCCCCTCTAATAAAAATTTCATCCCTAAAATTACTTAAACAAATTAGGGAATTATCCTCATCTCAGTCTCAACCTCCTAGGTAGCTTTCGATTCTTTGTAGTCTAAAATCTGAACTTGTATCTCTTGATAACTTAAATCATCTGACAACTCCAGATCTTGAACCTCTAGCACATGAGATGAATCTCTCACATATTTTGTCAACTGAGACACGTGAAACACACTGTGGATTTTATCCAAACTAGCTAGAAGGGCTAATATGTAAGTAACTCTACCCATTCTTTCCAGAATCTGATATGGGTCAGTGAATCTTGGAGCCTATTTACCTTTTCTACTAAATTTTAGGATACGTCTGTAGAGAGTAACTCTTAGAAACACGTGGTCTCCAACCTCAAACTCTATCTCTCTACGCCTCTGATCTATATAGTTTTTCTGACGATCTTGGGTCTATTTAATTTTCTATCTGATAACTCTGATCTGCTTAATCATCAACTGAGTTATCTCTGGCCCCATTGCTGATTCTAAAGAGTCTCTTTCACTAATGTCATCCCAAAGCAGTGGCAATCTGCACCTCTTACCATACAAGGCTTTGAAAGGTGCCATCTATTTTCTCTACTTGTATGACAATGTTTTAAAGTTACAGCTTTTGCGTGCAAAGAAATTTTATTTTAACAGCAGCTTTTATTATAGAGATTCTCGTTGCAAGTATATTATAGTTATAATTTATATTATATTCAGTAGTAAACAGTGACCTGTGGCAGGGGTCACTACAATATATGTCAACTTGGGAGGTTACCATGTGTACAACACAAAATGACATGAAATTTTTTGAATTCTTACCATGCGTGACCATACATGTTTTCATTTTTGTGCACCTTATATAAATCATCTCGTGCACATAAATTTCATTTTAATTCAAGTTGATTTTTTAGAGATCTTAGAAAGGGAGATCTAAAGAGTTAAGGAAGAGATTGAGCAAACAAATTGGATGTTGTTAATGAGAGCTTAAAGTAGAGAGAGAGTGCTACAAGCCAACTTTTAGAGGTAAGTAGTTCTTCAACTTTTATGGTGTGAATTGATCTATTATGCTTGGATTAGTTATTTGAGTGATTGTTGAATGAAAGTAATAATGAAAAAACTAATTAACCTAATTGATTGTGGAATTACACAAAAGAAAATGTAAATCATGCATGAAACATATTAGATCTAGGTTATTTTGATGAATAATATTTATTATCTTATGGTTGTTGGAGGCAGCAACCTAAGGTGTGTTTTCTACTTCAACTTAAGTTAGTTTGATAATTAGTGATGATTGTTGGTTGCAAAATCAATAAATACATGTTTTGAAGATAAGCATGCATGTTAATCATTAATGTCGATGAATTCAGATTAAAGTAAATACTTATGTTATGATGTTTAATTTGATGCTTTTTCACATAATATTAATGGCATAATGTTTCTATATTATTCGTATAGGTTTTGTTATGGTTTTGAAGTTAGTTTGGTTGAAATTTATGGTTGTTTGGCCATAATCCATCATGGCAGAGCACGACGCATGATCTTGCATACAAGAGACACATAGTCATGCACTCCTATCGATAGTATCATGATCATATGTGTCATATATGCATGATCACATGAAGTATTGAAAAAGTCAATATAGAGGCACAATTATTAGTTAGTGAGTTATGGTCCTGAGCGAGTTAATTCCATGCACTATGGAATTTAATAAGGCCTTGATCATACGACTTAATGGTGCACGACCTATACGATCTGTGCATGACATGCAAAAATAAAAAATTAAAGGTTTAATTAAGTATTAAGTTTGTAGATTATTAATTAAGTAAAATTTAAAAATATACTACATTTTTCAAGCATTTCATGACACAACATGCCAAAGGAATAAGTTACAAAATAAGAAAAATATTTTACAAGTTTTATGATCTTTGAATCGAATATTCATGTTTTTTGAAAAATTAGATAAATGATATTTCAAACATTTTTTAGGGGTGTATATGAGGAAGCATTTGTAGGTTCACACACCTATTACAGTGGGAAACTAGTATCTATTAAAGAGGACATAGTCATTGGCTAAACTTGTCAGAAAGAGTACTAGTCATGCATTAGTATTGAACTCATATTGTTAGGGTGTCAGATCCCTTTGTTCATTAATCCGATCAACATATGATTTTTATGAATGATATTATAAAAGAATTATAAGATTTATAATGAGATTTATGGATCAATTATGATATATTTTATGATAAAATTTTTGAACTAATTATAATATTTTCAAGAAAAAAGTTTAAGTATGAAGCCTTTGGCCTAAGTCATGGTTTTCAACATGTTTTATATCATGTCATACGTGACATAGCATGATCAAAGAGGAAATAATAAGTTAGATTTTTAAGGAAGTTAAGACATATGAATAAAATATGAATATACAAGAATAAATATAAATAAAACAATATAAGACATGATTAATGGTTAAGATAGAAGTGAAGATTAATTAAGCACGAAGAATAAGACTTAATGATGTCAATTCAATGATAGAGTTATGTATGTTAAATTGAAGAAATTGCATACTGAGTGACTTATCACTTATTCCAAAGTCCTTTTCTTATAGGTTATGGTCTTGTGCCTCCTTAGTAGCCTCATTGCTGAGGTTACCTATGTTAAAAATTTTTTTATGGTTCATTTATATATATATAATTTATGTTTTATTTTTCTATTTTTAAAACAATTTATATGGTTTACATTGGTAAATATTGTTAATTTTACATTATGAATAAAAAGTTGAGGTATACTTAGTATGTTTGAACGATACATAGAATTTATGGTATTTTAATAAAGAGTATTTTAGATGTATTTTAGAAATTTATGAGTTTAGGATTATGACTTCAAATTCTGCATATTTCTGAAAGAAGTTTAAGTATATTTGTAATACTATTATATATATATGATGTTATCAATGAATAGGTTTCACCGAGATGATTGTCTTTAAGGCATCAACCTTAACTTTATAGTCATTTCTTAGTCCAAAGTCTTGATATAGGCATTGAGTTATCTTAGGAAAGGAAGAATAGTTATTTTTGAGCTTAAGCATAGGAGTGTGTAGCCGAAACTTGTGGATTAAATGAAGAGACAAGAAAATGGTTATGAGCAAAAGACATGCTTGTACATCTTATGGATGCATGCTCGTGCATGTTAAGGCTGGATTCAAATTGAACCAAACATGAACATATATATGTTTGTATTCGGATTCATTCGTTATGATTTAGTTCATGCTCGTTGAATTTTTTATAGTGAAGTTTGTGTTCATGTTTGGTTTGTATAGTTTGGTTTGTATTCGATTCATATTCATATTCATATTCGATTCATATTCATATTTGTATTCATATTCGGTTCATATAGTTCGTATTTATATTTTATTAAAAATTGTAATTAATAAAATATAATTAAAAAATTTTGGATTTAAGTTCAGTTCTTGTTCCTGTTCGATTTCGTACAGTTAATGTTCGGGTTCTTGTTCATCAATTTTCAAAACCATAGCTTGGGTTCATGTTCGTGTTCGAATTTTAACAATTCATTTTGGGCTCATTCGAGTCGAATTTAAAAATGAACTTGAATATATTTAGTTCGAATCCAGTCTTAGTGCATGTTAATTATTTCAGGCTTTATGTAAAAGGATGTGTTTTTTGGCTTGTTATCAAAATTCTATTTCATTAAATTCTTCCTAAATAAGTCACCACACATCACATTGCTTTCAGAGTATGAAATCACTGTTTCAGATCCTCTATGGTCGAAGATTAAAGAAGAGAGAATGAGTTTGTTCGCAAGCAAGGTATGTAAAGAATTCTATCTACCTTTAAGGATTTTTTTCATTTTGAATGTCACATTTATGATTTGGAATTGATAAGTTTAGATGATTATAATGATTCTTTGATGATTATGTGGTATAATGCATGTTTTTTTAAGGTTTAAGAGGGATTAAAGATGTAATTGTTGATAATTTCATGGTCAATTGATTAAGATTGTCCCACTTAAGATTTTATGATGAATTTGAATTATCTTGATGCATTTTACATTATCTTTGATGTTAAAATGTCATGTAATATGCTTTGAGCAACCTTGGACTGAAAGAAATCTGACAAGTTCATTGAAAAAATGAGATAAAGAATTAGCCATAACATACATACCCATGCATATTAAAGGTGCACTATCATGCATTGTCAGTTTTCTAGAGACACAGTTGCATGTATACATGTTGTGACTGTGTGTGATAGAATTGTGTAATCGAGCAAGCACACCTGTGCATCAGCATTATGTGGAAACATTTTATGGTTATGAGTGATGTTTTTGAATCTCAATAGTTCTAAAGGCATTTAGTAAATGAGTACTAAGCCTTGCATGGTACAACATGAAAAGATTTTACATGCTTACCAAAAAAAAAAAAAAAAAAATTTTACGTGAAAGCATATCTAGCATGAATATATGAAATTTTTACATAAGACAAGTTTTATGGCATGTTTGAGTTACAGGTTTACGAATTTAAAAAGTTTACCTGTTTTCTCATAAGTTTTATGATTATATATGTTTTCATAAGAATAGATACAACAGGGCATTAGTGAATTATAATTTTTGTAATAGGGGTCAAAGTCTTTAGTAGTATATTGCATTTGTAATAAAGTGTTTTGCTCGTAGTAGAGTTCTAGTGTGTGATTTATGCTTATATAGCCAAGGTGTCAAATTCTTATGTCTTACCTAATATGATTAGTACAACTTACAATTTACAATCAGTTTACAATTTTACCAATTTATAAGGTTTTCAATTGTATGAGCATTATGTGTATGAATTATCATGTACGATTATGTATAGTCTGATAGGGTTATGTTTTATCCTTAAAGACAACTAAGTTGAATTTCAAGTCATCATAAGGTAGTTGATGACGTAATAAGGAAATGAGAGATGAGCTAAGTGAAATATTGATAAAGGATTAAGATACAATAATTTTTCTTACTTATTGAGTATTTTTCACTCACTCTTCTTTACCTTTATTTTGCAAGTGTTCAAGGTTAATAGGTTAGGGGAGGCAAGGAGCGTGGTGTTGTCAATAGTGGCCTAGTCACTTACTGTGAAGAAGGACGTCATATAAGGCCCAACTTTGTCATTTGCTTTGTGACTCATGATTTTGATTACTAACTTTATGTTTACGGTTTTTGTACATTTTGTTGAGTTGTTTTTATAAATATACCTATCATTTTTCTTACAATTTTATATGATAATGCATTTTAGTTTATTGGTTTAATTTAACTTTTTTCCTCTATGTGATTTTGAGTAAGAGTAACTATTTTAAAACTTGTTTTCGAGGGGATGTAAGATTCCTATGATGTTAGAGGTTGAGCACCCAAAGGGTAGTTCTTTAGAGAGTAAAGTGTAAGCATCCAAAAGGTAGTACAAAGAAGCATTTGCTAGTTATAGAACCCCTTAGGTCACGTATAATTGTACACAATTTGGAGGGGATTGTATTACCAAGGTCTCTTGAATTTTTGTACGCAAACTAGGGAACAATTTATCGATTCTATGTTCCCTTGGTCACATTTTTCTGCCTATATCTACTACACAATTCATGAACCCAACAAAAACACTCATACTATCTTAAATTCCGTTAACAATCATAATTTTAGTCACCCAAAAATCCATCAAATCAACTTTCAAAACCCAATATTTTTATGTCAAAAACCTTAAAATTTTGAAACGATACTTTCAACAAAGTATTTGGGAAGAAATTAGTACACTGTAGCATGAAAAATAAAAAGCCCAGATTTTTTTCCAGTTTTGCATACTCAAAAGCACGTGAAAAAGCAAGGAATGGATCCCTAATAACGAAGAGCAACAATCAACGAAAAAGCAACTTACCGAGTGAGAAATGGTGAAATGCAGCCAACAAAACTCACTCAAAATGTATGAAAGTTGTTAGATTTTGGCCGAAACTAGCAACGGAAAACTCAGGCTGATAGTTGCATATAACCGAATTGAATGTGTAAACTGACGAAAATTTGAGTTCATAAAATGAGAGTAATTTTCCAAACTCAAATATGATATGTAACTATAAAAGAAAGAGGCGCATTTAATTTTGAGAGGAAAAAGAACATTCCTTTTAAAGCGAATTTTACGTAATCTACAAGGGATTACGCATAGAATTTTGTTGATGGCAGAACCCTTTTCAGATTGCGGAGAAAATGGCCTTTCAGGAGAGGTTCATTTTTTATATTTGAAACCTATAAACCATTCTTCCATTCCATTCCTGAATTTGCGAATTTTACGTTATCTACAAGGTATTACGCATAGAATTTTCCAAGCTCATACTGAAATGAAGAAAATTGTTCACTTTTGGCAGGCACAATTTTCTCAAACGTTCTACAAAACTTATTGGGAGAAAATCCTTTAGCAGCAAAAACGTCTCACATTATGATATAAAGTTTTAGATTTGAATAAATCAATCAACCCAAAAATATTACTATACAATGGATGGATCATTCCTCACCACCCAACAAGCAAGAGTTTCAGAAGAGCCATCCGAATATAGAGACCATTTTTGGCTTGTCTAAAATAGGCTGCCCTTGGATCAGCATCAACATCCACAGTTATCTACACATTATAAGAAACAGATTAAAAAAAATCTCCATTTAAAAATTCAATAACAACATCACTCACAAATGGAATTGGTTTACCTCATCAAGTCTTGGAAGCGGGTGCATCACCACTGCATGCTTCTGCATCACCCCCAACACATCCCTATCCATGATGTACTTGCCTCGAGCTTCTTCATAAAGGTCTATTCTCTCTCCAAACCTTTCTCTCTGAATACGAGTTTGATATAACACATCACACTTAGAAGCCACTTCCTTTAAATCAGAAGTTTCTTCCCATTCCACACCCTTCGATGTCAAATACTCCTTAATATCATCCTATAAATGAAAACAAATTATGTTTCTGATTTTTTTTCCATCTTCCAATTACGTTTCAAAAACTTAAATAGCAAGTTTTATGGACAGCCAGTGACGATTATTTTACGTTAATGACTATTAAGTTCAATATATTTGTATGAACCTAGCAAGAAGTTTTAATAGACTACCTTCATTTTTACCACCTCAGGAGACACAAAGTATATCTTGACATCTCGGTACTTTGAAAGCAAGTATGCAAGTGACCGAACTGTCCTTCCATTAGCAAGATCTCCCACAAGGCCTACTTTGATGCCATCTAGTTTCCCAATCTCTCTTTCAATAGTATAGACATCTAAAAGAGCCTGCATTGGGGAAAATGCAACAGCAATGCCTTTACTTAGAAGCTTGTAAAGTTTCTTACCACTAAAAAGAGTCAGCATATTCAACATTACTCAATCATAAATGAAGTTTGAACATTTCTCATGCTCCCTCATAAAAATTTAAAGAAATGATCAGAACAGATAATTGCCAGCTTGGAATAAAGAACTTCTCACTGATAAATATAATTAAAGGTTTTCTACCAAGTCTAAGCAAGAAATGTTACCTATATGCAGATGCACACCTAGATAAATCCATTGCAGAAATTCTGCACCTACCTGAGTTGGGTGTTGTCCAGGACCATCTCCAGCATTGATAATAGGAATGTTAGCAGTGGCTGCTGCCTTTCTAGCAGAACCACTTTCAAAATGGCGCATAACTATTATATCAGCATATCCCTCAACAGTTCTGATAGTGTCTGCAAGTCAAGCGATTCATAACTGCATTGCAAGAAAATCACCACAGATATCTAATAGTAAAAGATTAAGAAGATAAATATACCTTCAAGTGTCTCCCCTTTAGCAGCAGATGAAAATTCTCTAGCATTCTCAGTAGTCAAAACTTCCCCACCTAACCGTTTCATAGCACACTCAAATGAAAGCCTAGTTCTAGTAGAGGGCTCATAAAACAAAGTTGCCATTAAGTAACCCTTAAGTATCTGGCTTCCAGGTGAATTCTTCTCAATCCTCTCCATTTCACGTGCAACTTCAAATATAGCACTTAGAGTATCCCTATCAAACTGTTGAGCTTCAATCACATAATCAAGTTGAAACTTATTTCCCACCATAAAAGAAGGTGTATTCTCAATTTCAAGTGCCCGGTACTGTGCTGAATTGTTTAAGGAAAGCTTTTGTGTTTGCTTCCATTTCATAGACTTCTCATTCAGTAATAACAATCTTGATTGTTTAAAATTGGTAGTCACAGGAAGTGACTTACTTTGGATTGATGATTTACAACAAAGACTGGAATGATTGATCACCAACTCTTTATTGCAATTTGTTATTTGTTTAGGAGCAACTGAGACCCTATGCAACATACTTGAAAAGCATGATGATGAAGCCATCGATTTGCTCTCCAAAGTGCTTTAAACCCTTATACAAAAAAAACATAATCATATCAAGATGGGATAAGACTCAAAAAACAAAACTATAAGAAATTAATTTACATATTAAAAAATAAAGTTAAAAAACAAATTACAGAACAATAATTTAGTACAATTAATCATGCAAAATTTACTATTCCCAACATACAAATTTTTACTAAGAATAGATGTATATAATTTCACTCAATCTGTGAAAAAAAAGTCCATACTCAAGTTCCACTAAAAACAAAAATACTATATTTGAACAATATAATATAGAAGACTATGTGATACAATCACATTTTATTTGGCAATGATGGATTATTTAACTGGAAGTTTTAAAAGAAAAAAAATTTAACTCATCTCATTCTGACAAATTGGGTAATCGAATTCTCAAGTAAAAGAACTAAGCACCACATTTTAGGTTTTATTAAGATAAACAGAAACAAAGCTACACCTGCAAAATTAAATTTTTGATATCTCAAAACAAAGGAACAAAGAATAACTTTAACAAACTCTTTGTCATACATCAATATAACAGCTGTGGTTCACTCGTAATAACAAAAAAAAAGTTATGGAGTAAGAAGTGTTCATAGAGGCATACCCGTATAGACAATAGTCAATATGCATTAAAATATATTCTAAATACCCAAAAAATTCACAAAGCAGATAATCCATAAACAATCAAGAATACAGAAAGTGAACCAAAATTCAATAATAACAATTAAAAAAAATAGTGTCATACATCGAATCACCTCCACATGCAAAACGAAAATTAAAAATTCTCATCACCTCAAAGGATCTATACTAAACAAAGCAAAGAAAGAAGGGAGAAGCTGGCGGGTATCTATATTGTAGAGAGAAATATAATTAGTTATTAATATTAATGGGGGTTATTACATGAAAGTAGTTCGAAGAGCTTACAAAAACGCTCTGAAAGAACCAACAGCTGTTGCTCCGGTCGGATGTGAAGTGGTGGTGGCTTGTCTCCGAGTGAAGTGTTTCCTTACAAAACAACCCTAATTTTAGAACATATATATATATATATATATGCGAACTCTTCGGATTCTTAGCTACCATTAGTTTGCTTTTAAAGTAGGGCAAATGACAGTGTGACCTCAAATCCATTCGAAATTTGCTTATAAAAGTCCAATTTTACCGCACCCAACCTAAGATGAAGGAAATTAATTATGTTAAACAAAATTAACCAACTTTATGGGTGTCAAATAGGTCTGACCAACACTTTACACTTGTAAGAAAATGCCCCTAAAACAAGACTTCAATTCATCTCCAACTTTGGAATCTTGCATACCCATTCCAAACACGCATGTACTATTCACTAAAAAAATAGACGATTTTATTCAATTTTTGACCCAAAAAAAGACTTATCATGTTTAGCTTATAATATTGAGATTTAAGCATTTCATCATAAACACATAAGGTTTAGAGCTCAAAATTTACCAATGAAAATTTTGTGTGTAACTGCTTAAATCCTTTGCAATTTTGAAGAAATTTGTTTATAGTTTTGTGTTACAATAGGTGTAGAAGTGATTAATGTTGAAATTGAATTTGAAATTAATAGATTTAGGATGGTTATGATCACTACACATGATTCGCTACAAATCACACATGGTGGTTGAGTTTGAAAACGAGGGTTCTTTGATATTTTTCAATAACATGTGATCCACGTAGCAGTGGTTTTGTGATATTTACAAGAATAACTTATGGTTGTGTTAAAATTAAGAAATAAAGGTAAGGGCATTTTGGTCATTTAAAAGTTAGACATTAAATGCAAGAGATAAGTATGCATAAATTTGGTCTATCTTCTTTCTCCCATACCCAATTATCACTCTCTTATTCTTATTATTTTTGCTTTATTTTAAGGTTAATTCAAGACAATCCAAGGAGTTTCCAAGAGATTTTTTTGAGAAAAGTGGAAAAATTAGTTAATCTTCTTAATTAACATAAGAATTTCAAAGAAATTTGATAGAATTATGCATGGGTTCATAAACTCATATTCTTTAATGGTGATTTAGGTGAAAAAAAATAAGAGAAGTGGTCAAAAGAAAGATAACAAGAATAATCAAAGTTTAAGGTAAGTAAATTATGCTTGTAAAATATTTATCTCAAAATTTGATAAAATTAGGTTTTGATGATAATTAGGGTTTTATGTAATTGATATGTATATATTACAATTCATATATCCAAGAGTGTAATTGAGTTGAAATAATGTTGGAAGGTTATGAAAATGTGACTTATATGTATGATGTAAATTATGTGATGTTTAGAAACTTACTATGCTTTGATTATTGGTTATATGTTTAAAGATGATATATAGTGTTAAATTGAAGAAATCTTGGGATGATAGAAAGAGGTACTTCGACCTTAAACATGTAAGTGAGTTGTTTGTAACTTAATGTTAATTTATGATATATATATATATATATATAAACACACTTTTGGTACAGATGGTATATATAATTGGCATAGTATAAAGTTTGTTACATAAAAGAATGCATGAAATACTTGAGTATGGTTTTGAGATAAAAACCATGTTGAGTAAAAAAATTTAGTATAGAAAGAGATAAAGAGTTTGAAATTAGAAGCAAAAATGAGATTTTAAAAAAGTAAAAAAAAAAAAAAAGAAGCATAATAAAAATAAACGATAGAAAGGGATTAGCATTTTATCCATAGCATTAAAGTGTATTTACTTATATATTGCATTTCATATGAACATCAAAACATGAGTCACATGAGTTTTGGAAACACAGTTAATATTCATGTGTTTGATTATTATGTTCTACACATGGCTTTTAGATAAAGGTATTTATATATTTTGTTTTATAAGGTAAATCAATTACAAAATATGATTAATGTTATGGGGAGCCCACAAAGTAGCCCAAAACGTTTATTGTTCTTAGTGAGCAATCCTAGAGTAAAGTTTACTATAGTCAATAGAGTGCATGTAAATTGAGGACTATAGACAAAGTTAGATTTTATAGCTATGGTTCTTTATCCTTCAGCCTAGACCGGTCAACAAATAAAAAAAAATTCAAAAATTTTAGAAAATTTCTACACTTTTTAAGAAACTTAAAATATGCATAACATGTATAGCACATTTTACTACATTACATATCTAAACACATATTTAGTCATATTATGGATATTCAAAGCTTTCAGAGATTTTAGAGTGCTCAGAGAAGTGTTGATGTAAGCAGAAATATTAAAGCTATATTAAAACGAAAGAAATCAGTGCTAAGTTTTCTAGATTATGTTAGCTTAATTTACTTTTTTTTTTTTTTTTATATACTTACCCCATGGTTTTATAATGTTTTCTTTTTAGGTGCTAGTGGTGAAACTACTAGGAAAAGTCACATGTGCGCATGAGCTGGAGGCATACTTGTTGTAAGATTAATATTCTTTGTGGAGATATGTGTGTAGGTGTGTATGTTAGCTAATCTTAGAGATGAGTATATGTATATAAGAGTAAAGTATTGTTAGCCAGAAAACATAATTTTATTTCTGTTGTGTGTATGTCTGATTTCATTTATCATTGAAATTATAAAATAAAATCCAATCATTTGGTAGGGCTAGTATTTGGTTGATTGAAAATTTTGGAGTGATTTTTTTTATAGGTTTTTTAAGAGAAGAATTATTCCCAGATTGACTATTTTTTAGGGAAAACTCTGTTGGATTTTTTTGGAGTGAAAATTTTGGAGTGATTTTTTTTTTATAGGTTTTTTAAGAGAAGAATTATTCCCAGATTGACTATTTTTTTAAGAAAACTCTGTTGGATTTTTTTCTTTGAAAATAGCTTGCTCAGAGGGTGGTTTCAAATTTGAAAGATGGTTGATACATGTTTGTGTGTTGTGGATAAAGTCATATTAAATCATGTATCTAACAATTATGGATCGTGATTTACACATTGCTAACATTTTACTTATACATTACTTTTACATAGGCATGCAAGATGATATTAACATATAAATCACAATATGTAAATGTTTGTGCATGATGTTATTCTTAAAATAATATAAATTGAGATGTATGTGAAGTGATGAGGGGTTTATCATTTTTTTTCAGCCAATCCCTTCACTCTAAAGAGCAAGTTAAAGAGAGATAGTAGCTTACAAAATGTTGTGATTGTCAAAAATCAATTTAAGAGACACAATAAATCCTTAGCATTCCGAGTTATGTTTAGTTACGTCAGAGGAAAGGTAAGCACTGTGTTGTTCTATGACTAAATGATTTTCTTACTCTACAAATCATATGATGTTATATATATGTTTAATATGAGTGAGGTGTGATGATACTCTTGAATTATGATTATATGTATATCATTATTATAAAGATAGATCAATAGGTGTTTGAGTGGATTAATGCCTATTTGTATGATGATATGGTATAAATAGGTATGAATTAAATTATCAACAAAAAAGTATGAATTATGCCTTTAATATTGTTAATGAATAGCCAAAATAGTGAAATTAGTAAGTTTAGATGGCAAAGCACACCTGTGTGCTCATAGGGCCATGGTATATAAGAAATGGATGAAAAGATGATGGAAATGGTGATGCATGTGCACTAGACATGCAATAGGTCATATAATGAAAGAAAGACACAATGGCATTAAAATCATTCAAGAATGGTGAGAAATTTATCTTGACCAAGTTGAATATTTTGATGTAGATGATAGAGTGGAGAGACACACTTGTGAACCCTCTAGAGTTTGCACTACTAAGTAAAAAGAATGGGCTTAGCCAAAACTAAAGGAAGAGAGTGACTTTAGAGAAGATTTTATTATGCAAGTATTAAATGATGAATAGAAGTTGGCCTTTATTGTAAACCCCTGTTATGCATTCTAATGATTTCAAGTATAAAATTCTATCCTTAAATGGCTTCTTTATGAAAAAAAGAAAAAGTAAAATGGTCATTTTTCATGAATGAAAAAATGTGAACCATGAAATGAAGTAAGCAAGAGCAATGAGATTGATGAGAAATTAGGGTTAAAATAGTCACAAAAGAGGTGAATAGTGTTAAACCACATAAAAGATAATCAAGGGTAACTTGGTCATTTCACAAGAATTTGTATGAATCAAGCTAACCATATACGTGTACTAGGGGCAAATTTATTATTTGCCTAATGGAAAAGGTTAGTTAATAAAGTGAAATGGGTGAGTCATAGCCTAATTAATTTCATAGAAGAAGATTCATATAACACTACATGATAGTTTACCAAAAAGAAAAAAACTTTATTTGATATTGTAATTATTATATTTATATATATATATATATATATATATATATATCTTATAGTAAATAAAAATAAAAAATTATATGTTACATATTTGTTGAACCTATATCTCAATTTCTTCTTTAATTCACTTTTCCTCTATTAAAGCACTAAAATCAAGTTTTCTCTCTCTATTTTGACAAGGGAGATTATTACAATGTTTTTTTTCTCTTTATTTCAAATGAATGCCTTTCTCGTTATTGTCACCCTTACATCTCCTAGTGTTTAACTTTGTTCTTCTTCTGGTGTTGGACTTGTTTTTTGGTGTTGTTTAACTAGTCGATCTTTGGCTAGCCCATCTATTGTGTTGTTTCTTACTTATTCTTGATATGGTGCATTCCAGTGCTTCTATGCTTTCTCTTTTTTATGTGTTCATGAGCTTTCTCTGGTGCTCTATGCTCTTCCTTACTTGGTATGGTACTAGGATTGTTCTCTTCCTTTTCTTTTTTACTTTTTCTTCCCTAGTCCCTTAGCTTATGTTACTTAGGTATTTGCTCTTTTGTGTAGTTCTTAAATATGTATGTATGGCTCGGTGGTGTTTGATTGGTCTTGTTTGTTAGTGGTTCTTATGTGGTTTTCTTTTATGCTTGCTTATTCTTGTAGTGGTGTATGTGTAGGTTTGTGTATCTCCTTTATGTGTGTTCTTATTGGCTTGTTCATTTATCTATGTGTGTTATATTGCTTGTTGTTATGTAAGTGTTTGTGGCTAGTACTTTAGGTGGTTTATTAGTTGATGGCTTGGGAACATCCTTGTCAAATAGTAGTAAGCCTAGTTTGGGACTAACGGTGAATGAGGTAGCCTCTATTTGTCTTTGGAATAAACTTTTCAAAGATAAGAAAGTTTTATCCAAGATGGAATATATCTTGCCAACTTGTTCTTTTAAAAGGGAAATATGTTGTTAAGTTTCCTGAAGACCTTGTGTAATAGCCTGAGGTTAGAGTAGTCTTTTAGGCTCTTAATCGGGGTTAAAAGAGGAATTTTATAGCCAGAGATTAGCCTCAGTAGGTTCTAGGGGTAGAATAGTCTTGTTAAAGAGGCTTTATATAGGTTGCGCTTGGCACAGGCTCGTGTGTCTTAGACACATGCCCATATGTGTGCCTTGTATGAAGAACACGACCGTGTGCCTTAGGGGTACATGACCGTGTGTCTTGCTTGGATCGCACAACTATATAAAAAGAGATTTTCCATTTCAGCTAGCTTACCTATTTCTCTTCTTCTTTCTTCCCAGTGAGCTTTTGCCATTTTCAAAGGTAGAAACCAGCTTTAGTAGCTAATCCAGCCAGGATTTGGTCAGAGTTAGAAAGATAGAAGACCTTAGTAGCTTCAGGTAAGTGTTTCCTTGCCTCTTTCCTGTTTCTTAGCATGTAAATCCCTAAATAAGTTTATTTAGTGATTGTAGCATATTTTTAAGATGTTGAGGTTGTGATTGAAGTGTGTGGTTGCTTGTTTGTGTGCTAGAATGAGTTTATTTTAGAGAGATTTTTTGATTGGGAGATTTTGGCCAGGTTTTTGGGTTTTCCTGGCGTATTATCATCAAAGTATGGTAGACACACGCACGTGTACTCATGGGTGCACACCCGTATAGTCCTATTTCAACAGTAACTTGCCCGTACATGGTTGTCGTGCACACTTAGACAAGTTAAACACATGCCTGTGTGCTCACTCCCAATCTTACACGTTCATGTATACGTAACACGGGAGTGTTGTGTGTGCTGTTGTATGCCCGTGTATGTAGGGATATGACTGTGTGTTTCCTTCCACACGCCCATCTGTCTTGAAACACATGCCCGTGTAATAGGTCTTTTTAGTAAAATTGTTTTCTAGAAGCTAGCATGCCTTAGCATATGCCCTGCAAACGGTCTCGTGTATCCCCCTACACGCCCGTATGTCTCTTACACATGCCCATGCACTTAGTAAAATAACAAAACAGTAAGTAAAAGTAGAAAACATAAAGAAAAGAAAAAAAAAAAGAAAAAAAAAGAAAGAAAAGAGAAAAAGATAAGATATTTTCTAGAATCACATTTTAACCTCACAACAATATAAGAACGCACATCAACAGATTAAATAACATAATCTAATGATAAGTTATGATGAGAAAACATAAATAAAGACAAAAAATGGAAACAAGAAAACAGAGACAAGGATGGCAATAGTATAATAGATCATAAAACTTATTAACAAGTTACATAAATAGCATAATAATAAGAATACACAAAACTAGAAGCTTCAGTAAGAAACACAACATATAACTGTAATAGCTGACTTAGTAAGATAAACTGTAATCAGAAAGAAAAGATGATTGATAAGATAACATGCATGAATAGCATCATTCAATATAGCATGCTAAACAGCGTTTTCAGAAAAGGGATCAAGTGATCTATTTGCATCAGTTTTCAACATTAAGGCCCGATGTCCAAGTTATTGAGTAAAGATGAATTCGAAGGGGCATCTATGGGATTACAGTTTTTTAACTTCGTTCAAATTGGTTAGATTTCAGCTTACTGGTCCAAAGACTAGTATGGTAGGACATTTTAGCTTACTGACACTTCGCTAGTATGGTTCAGCCTACATGGCCAAGATATCGAATCCTTGTATTCATCAGTTTGATCAATATAACAAGTATCTTCGGATACAAAGATTTCAGAAAGAGTTTTATTAAGCTTTTCATTGTTTTGGATCTGCAAATCCTAATAACAGTTTTTCAGAAATATGTTTTCAGTAAATAGGCCCAAGAGCAAATAACATGATTTCAACATACCATGATGCATATTACATGACATAAAAAAGTATATAGATAGTAAGACCAGAAATATGTAGGAAAAGAACTAAAAGAAAGATTAAGCTACACGATATACGTCAGAAGTAAAGAAATAAAAGAGGACATCTAATCTTAAGAGAATTCAAGACTAGGTCTCAAAAATTAATAAGAAAAACAAGAAGAATAATAAACATTAAAAGAGGATCAGAAGAAGCTATTAGACTATCAGGAACTTAGTTAAGTTCATTTAGATAGTAGTTAGCCAATAACAGCTTAGTCTAGAGTCTACCCGAGAGTAGAGGTAGGAGATGCTTACTAAGTACTTGTCACTCATCCCCTTAGTTTCGTTTCTTGCAAGTTTGTGTTTTGGGGAGTTAAGTTTGGAGCACGAGATGGCTGGTATGTGGGATATGACTTGAGTGAGTTTTCACCTGAGTTTTCAATTTATATATGTATGTATATGTTTAGTTTTCAATAGATAGCATGTTTATGGCTCGTATGCTTAGTTTTGCTCATACATACGGGATGTACAGTATCTTCTACGTTTTCAGATATTATTATTATATATTAAATATGAGTTTTATTTCAAGATATTGTACAGTGGGTTTTAGTTTCCCATCACTGATTTCTAATCCAGCTTTCGCATATTTTCAGTAAGCAGTCAGCGTAGGCCTACTACTATATATTAGAGATACGTTTTAGTTACAAAAAACAATATCTACAGTAATATATAGCAGCGAGTACTACACCTTACATATGAAGGAGCTAAAAGATGGGAATCATATATGGTAGGCTTCTTCCTCGATAAATACCTACCGTTTTATATAATGAAAAGATTTGTTGAGAAAATGTGGAGTAGTAAAAGGTTTCTTAAGGTGACTTTTAACGGTCAAGGTATGGTTATTCTTAAGTTTAAAGATATTGATGATTTGAATGAGGTCCTTGATAATGACTCATGGTACATAAAATGCCAACCTTTTCTCATTAGAAGATGGTTAAGAAATCTTAACATGCTAGTTGAAGAGATAAAGACAATTACGATTTGGGTAAGGATATTTGGCATTCTTAGAGTTTTACAACCCAAAGGGCTTCAACTACATCGTTAGTAGTATTAGGCATTCGTTAAGGCTTGACATTGTTATCGAATAGGGGTTTTGTTTGAACTTTGTGAGGGTTAATATAGAAATGGAGCTTGGTAAAAAGTTCCCAGATTCTTTGGATATTAAGCTTTCAAATGGAAAAATTATTGAACTGAAAATGGAATATGCCTAGAGACCTGTTAAATGCCAAAATTGCAACCATTATGGCCATCCTTAAAAGAAGTGCAAATTGGGTAGCCAATGTGTTTGGTTCATAAGAAGGCTCCTAAGAGACGTTAAACAAGTAAGGAACAAACAAGCTAGAGTAAGAGTTAAAGTTCAAGCTAATGACAAAGGATTAGGAAAAAGAGAAATTGGTAAGAGGTAGGCAAATGGAGAAAGTAAGAAGGGGAAAAGATATACTAAGCTACAGGAAAAAGGTAGGAAAACTACTCAAAGGATATGAGGCAACAAATTTGAAGTGTTAGGGAAATCCAAGAAGGGTTATGGAATTTTAATTATGGATAATGTGATTTATGGCAAGGGAAGACAGTTTGATCACTTTGAAAAGCCTTATCGATTGCTAATCTTTAAAGGGGAACTGGGGCTAAGTAGGCTAATAGATGAGTCTTTTTATCTTGAGGACTTAACAAGTAAAGATGGATTGGTAGACACTAAGAATGCTAATGGGAGATTAGATCAAGATAAGAAAAGTGAGGAGATAGAGAAATCGCTTCAAATGAGAACATTTAGTAAGGTTATTATAGTAGACGAAATAGACATTAAACATTTAGAATATAAGAAAGATCGAAAGGGAAGTAAGGAAATTAGTGGAAAAAAGGGAGAGAGTAAGTTACTTGGAATTAAAATAAATGGTTTATATAGCTTCGTGGAACATTTAGGGATTGAATGCCCCCATTAAAACAAAAAGAGATAAAAAAAATCAGAAAAGGAAAGTCACTTGACCTTTTGGTGATTTTATAAACTTAGGTTAAGGAAAATATTAGTAAAAGTGTTAATGCAACATTAATTGAGATTCGTAATGGGTTAATAACTATGTCTCTAGTCATAGGGGTCGTATTTGGGTTTAAATGATTGAGCAAAAAGAATAATTCATCTATTACAAAATTGAAACTATCCTAATAGATGATAAGTTTGTAGCCATCTTTATGTATGGTGCCAATGACTGCATTGAGAGAATAAGCTTGTAAGAGATATTGTAAGGATAAGTAATAACATTGGAAATAATCCTTAGATGATTATAGGTGACTTTGATGCAATAAGGAATAAGGATGAGAAAATTAGTGGAACAGATCAGTAGAATAATCATGATAAAGAGTTCAATGAATGTTGCAACAGGGCCTGTCTGATGACTTAAGACATATTGGTTTATATATGACTTGGAGTAACATAAGTGAAGGGACTCGAAGGATAGCATACAAACTTAACAAAGTGTTA
>JAJEJH010000582.1:136734-160216 GCA_026122585.1 Anacardium occidentale
AGCAGATCCTCCCCAGAGATTTAGTGATGCATCGGGGAGAACACTCAGATCAGAGGCTGATTTACAGAGGATGGGTGCCATGAGTAGGGCATCTGAGAGGACGAGGATAGAGACAGAGGTAAGAGGTCGATGTCAGCCAGAAAATCAGCCAAGGGTTTTTAGAGTCAGAGTCAGAGACAGAGAGTTGCACCTCAGTTGCCTCAGTATACCCGATGTGGTAGACGTCATTCTGGAGAGTGTTTAGCCGACCAGATTGTTTGTTATTAGTGCCATCAGCCAGGGCACATGATGGTAGCGTATCCAGCCAGAGGTAGAGTTGGTAATGGGCCGAGTAGAGGTGGAGCTGGTCAGTTCAAAAGCTGAGGAGGTCCACCCAGGGGTAGAGCAGACACTCCCAGAGCTGGTGGTAGAGCACGTGAGGGAGATGCTGGTCCTTCTGGTATAGGTAGAGGCAGAGCCAGAGTTTATGTTGTTCTTCAGGAGCAGGCAGAGGCCATTCCCCATGCAGTAACTGGTCAGTTACTTTATTTTGATACTCCTTTGTTTGTACTTGTTGATTGTGGAGCCACACACAGCTTTGTAGCCTGGAGTGTAGTAGAGAGATTGGGGGTTGACCCTAGTGTGGCCATAGGAGTATCCATATAAAAATGCCAGATGAGGGATTTGTGTTAAGTGACAAAGTCCTCCTAGATCAGGAGGTAGAGATTATGGGTAGATCCATGATGATAGATCTGATTCTGCTAGAGTGAGCAGATTTTGATATGATTTTGGGGATAAATTTCTTGGGGAGATACAATGCAGAGATAGATTGTGGAAGGAAGAAAGTGAGATTCCACATAGGTCCTGATCAGTTTGTGTTTGGTGAGGGCAGAGTCGACAGCATGATGATCTCTTGTATCTAGATGAGTAGATTGATGAGACAGGGTTGTGTTGGATACTTGGCCAATATAGTATGCAGCAGTTCAGTGGGTCTAAGTATCGAGGAGGTGCCAGTAGTTAGAGACTTTTCAGATATCTTTCCAGATGAGTTGCTAGGGTTACCTCCAGACAGAGAGTTGGAGTTTAGTGTTGAGCTTCTTCCTAGTACGACTCCAATCTCTAAGGCTCTATATCGGATGGCTTCAGTTGAGCTTCAGGAGTTAAAGAAACAGCTTCAGGAGTTGCCAGATAAGAGATTCATCAGGCCTAGTTGTTCACCCTGGGGAGCTCCGATTTTGTTTGTTAAGAAGAAAGATGGGTCGATGAGGATGTGTATCGACTATAGGGAGCTGAACAGAGTGACAGTGAAGAACAGGTATCCCCTATCGATGATAGATGACCTGTTTGATCAGTTGAGAGGTGTAGCTGTGTTTTCTAAGATCGATCTGAGATCTGGATATTATCAAGTCAGAGTGGCAGATAGAGATGTTCCCAAGACAACTTTCAAGACCAGATATGGGCATTATGAGTTCGTGGTCATACCGTTTGGGTTGACTAATGCCCCAGCGATCTTTATGTATCTGATGAACCGGGTGTTTTATGATTGCTTGGACCGATTCGTGGTGGTTTTCATAGATGACATTCTGGTATATTTCAGGAGTGTGGTAGAGCATGAGGAGCACCTCAGATATGCACTTCAGAGGCTGAGGGATAGACAGCTATATGCCAAGTTTTCCAAGTGTAAATTCTAGCTTGACAGAGTAGCATTTCTAGGTCATGTAGTTTCAGCAGACGGTATTTCAGTGGACCTAAAAGTAGAGACAATATTGAGTTGGTCGAGGTCGAAGACAGTAATAGAGGTACGAAGCTTCCTTGGGTTGGCAGGCTACTACAGGAGGTTTATTGAGGGATTTTCTAGCCTAGTGAGACCCCTTACTGCCTTGACTTGGAAAGAGGTTCCATTTGTATGGATAGATGAGTGCGAGACACAATTTTGGGAGCTTAAGCAGAGGTTGACCAGTGCTCCAGTTTTGGCACTACCTCAAGAGGGAGTAGAGTTTGATATCTATATAGATGCATCCCATCAGAGGATCGGGGCAGTTCTGATGCAGAAGGGTAGGGTCATTGCCTATGCCTCTAGACAATTGAGAGATAATGAGTTAAGATACCCTACACACGACTTAGAGTTAGCAGCAGTTGTATTTGCCTTGAAGATTTGGAGACATTATCTATATGGAGTCAAGTACAACATCTATTCAGACCATAAAAGTCTGAAGTATTTCTTCACCCAAAGAGAGATCAATATGAGACAGAGGAGATGGTTAGAGCTGGTGAAGGATTATGACTGTGACATCAGATATCACCTAGGGAGAGCCAATGTAGTGGTTGATGCCTTGAGTAGGCGAGTAGCTTTATCTAGTCTTTCAGTTCAGAGAGAGCTGTAGTATGAGATTGTCAGAGAGCAGATTGAGATAGTGACTGTAGGGTTCTCCAAACTTCATATCAGATCTTCTTTGTATGATGAGATCAGAGACAGTCAGATGTCAGATGAGTAGACTCAGAGCATGATTCAGAGGATGTCAGAGAGGTCAGTGCCAGACTTTGAGTTCAGAAATAAGATCTTGTGATTTAGAGACAGAATTTGTGTGCCACAAAGTTCAGAGTTGAGGCAGAAAATTTTGTCAGAGGCACACAGTACGGTGTATTCAGCACACCCAGGTAGTACCAAGATGTATCAGGATCTCAAGAAGAATTTTTGGTGGTTAGGCATGAAGAAGGACATAACATACTTTGTTTCCAGATGTCTGATATGTCAGCAGGTTAAGGCAGAGCACCAGAGACCCTCAGGTTTACTTCATCCCTTGAGTATTCCTGAGTGGAAGTGGTAAGATATTTTTATGGACTTTATTTCTGGTCTTCCTAGGGTTCAGAGAGGATATGATGGCATATGGGTGATAGTGGACAAACTCAGCAAGTCAGCTCATTTTCTTCCAGTCAGACAGGGTATGTCTACAGATCAGTTGGGGAGATTGTATATCAGAGACGTAGTCAGACTTCATGGTGTTCCTAGGACTATAGTGTCAGATAAAGACTCCAGATTTTTGTTAGCTTTCTGGAGATCATTACAGAGAGCCTTAGGGACCAGACTGCAGTTCAGCTCAGCATATCATCCTTAGATAGATGGGTAGACTGAGAGAGTTAATAAGATTCTGGAGGATATGCTCAATGCTTGTTGTATGGATTTCTAGACCGATTAGGCAGAGTTGCTTCCTCTTATGGAGTTTGCGTATAATAATAGCTATCAGGCAACTATTCAGATGGCTCTGTTTGAGGCATTATATGGTCGAAAGTGCAGATCTTCTCTTCATTGGGATAAGATTGGAGAGAGAGATTCTCTAGAGATAGTTGTGGGTCTAAAGATAGTTTAGGGGATGATTGAGCAAATAAGGATCATTAGACAGAGAATGAAACAGGCCTAGGATCGATAGAAGAGCTATACAGATCTGAGATACAGAGAGATTGAGTTTTCAGTTGGCAACAGAGTCTTTCTGAGAGTTACTCCGTATAGGCAAGTTCTTAGATTTGACAGAAAGGGGAAGTTGACCCTTAGATTTATTGATCCCTATGAGATACTTGAGAGAGTGGGGACAGTTACCTATAGACTTGCATTGCCAGCCAGCATGGACAGAATTCACAATGTCTTCCATGTGTTTCAGTTGAGAAAGTATGTGGGAGATGAATCTCATGTGCTTCAGTTTTCAGAGGTAGATTTAGTAGAAGATTTGAGTTACCAAGAGCTACCAATTCAGATTCTCGACTATAAAGTCAAGGTTCTCAAGAACAAACAGATTCCCCTAGTGAAGGTCTTATGGCGTAGTCAAAGAGTGGAGGAAGCCACTTGAGAGGTAGAGTCTGAGATCAGGGATAGGTTCCCAGAGTTATTTAGGTAAATTCTGGGGTCAGAATTTTTATAAGGGGGGAGAAAATATAGCATCCCAGGTTAGAAAAGCCCTTAGGGGAATAGTTTCGGGGTTAGAAACAAAATTCAGAAAGAGATTGAGAGTCTAGATGAGTTCAGAGGTGAGTTAGTAAGTTTTCAGAGCCTGTGTGGCTTTCGCATGAGTCCTTTTGAAAGGATTCGATCATGCGAATGAGCCGGAAATGAGTAATACTCATTTTCCCATGTGCCCGCCTATGCACCTTGGATGCACGCCCGTGCACCTTGGATGCATGCTCGTGCAAGTGGCCTTATAAATAAGGGAGCCGAAAGCATTAGCCATTTTTCTCACCCAACTGTCATTTTAGCCAAAATTTCTCTCTTGTTTCAGCAGCTCCCAACCTTAGAGAGGAAATTCAGCCAGCCATAGCTTCCGATCAAGCAAGAGAGCAAAGAGATTAGTTGAAAGAGAAATATTTCAGAGGTAATGGCGCGAGGTAAGTGTTTGCTTACTTCTCTTCGAGTTTTCCCAACTTTCTTTGATGGATTTTGATAATTGACATGTGATGAGCTTCGTGCATGCTTATATGATGATGTTTGTTGTGTGAAATGCTAAGTTTTCATCCATGAATCCATGCATGCATATTTGATTATGTTTAGTGAGAGAATTTGAAGATGTTTCCATGGTAGAATCCATGATGATTGATGCATGTGGAATGAATGCTTGAAATGTGATGTTTGAGATGCTGGGAATGTGTGTTTGAAGTGAATTTGGAATTGAATGAGAATTGGTATGGATTTTGTGCGATTTCCAGGCTATGCTCTTATTGAAGAACAAGACGCACGATCATGTGCCTGCGTGGCACGACCGTGTGCCTTTGTTTTTCCAGGCACACGTCCGTGTGCACTCTGTGTGCACAGGTAGGAAACACAGACGCACGCCCGTGTGTCCAGAGGGACACGCCCGTGTGCAAGCATTTTTAGTGAAACACGCCCAAAATTCTAGTAGCTTACACGACCAGACGCATGACCAGCACACGGCCCCGTGCGTCCATGCACACACCCGTGTGCCTTAGCCATGCATGCTCGTGTGTAAGACCTGCACGTTCGTGTGCCTTGCCCACATCCCGTGCAGCAGAAATTTTTCAGAAAAAGAAAAGAAAATGAGAAGTATGCATGAGAAATTAATTGAATGACTAAAATGCTTCAGATAAGCATCAAATAAGTAGTAATTCAGATAATAAAGCTGCATATGCATACCATGGCATGACATGTAGCTTCAGAGAGGATCAAGGAATTTGAATTCAGTGGTATTCAGTATTCAGAACCCAATGTACGGGTAAGAGTATGGGTGAACTCGAGGGGACATCTGTGGGATTCAGTTTTCTGACACCAGTCAGAATGTTCAGTAGCATTTCAGATTTAGCCTTCTGACACCAGTTAGATCGTACAGTACAGTATATTCAGCTTTCTAGTCAGTAGTTAGACTGTTCAGCCCACATGGCCAAGATGTCGAATCCCTGTGTTCGCCAAGTCTAATCAGTATAGTAGGTACCTTTGGGTACATACAGATAGAGATATTCAGATGCATGCATCCATCAGATATTTCAGTAACATGGCATGGCATACACATCATGAGATGAACATTAATGAGATCAGTAAATGAATGAGATTCAGATAATCAGTTTCAGATTCCAGCAAGCGCATAGATGTATGAATAGGGTCGAGGCCAGGTATGTATGATATTACATGCTGCTTGCTTGGGTTTTGAGGGAAGTAAGGAGCACTTACTGGGTGATCTTTATCACTCATCCCCCTCCTTCTTTCATCCTTTTCAGGTGTTCGTGCTATTGTCGAGGAGCGGATGGATCGAGGCTAGCGAGAGAAGGCCCACACCATTGTTTTGAGTATGTATTTTTCAGTTTTAGACCTGTGTGGTCATATTGTAAATGCTTTATGTAATCAGATGTATAGAAACAATATGTATGTATGAAAAAGGCCATTGGGCTAATTGTACAGTTATGTAATTGCATGCAGTAAATGTATATGCAGTTTCAGCTTCCGCATGTGTATAGACGTATTGTATTGTTTCAGTCTTATTATTTTTCATAGGATTCCCGTTGCGGGTACCCATATTTTCAGATTATTAATAAGAGAATCCCTCAGTGTTCAGCAACAGGGGTACTTGTGACGGCGGATCCTACAAGGCATCTTAATAATCTGCTTGACGTAAGACTTGTGGATAAAGAAAATGAGTTGTCTAGAGCGTATTAGAAAATTAGTTATATGGTAGAGTCTTTGGTTAAGTGTAAGTCTAGAATTAAATGACTTAAAAAAAGGGACCATAACACTAGCTATTTTTTCAACTACTTAAGAGTCGTAAAAACATAAATGCTATTAAGTAGTAAGGAATCAGAGTGACATTTTGGTCCTAGAGAAAGATCAAATAAGAGACACTTTCATGGGCCATTTTAAGGATACTTTGATTAGTGATGTTAGGGACACTAATAGGAATAATATGAAAAGGTTGTATGAATATAAAAATTCTTATTAATATGGCTACTAACATGGTTAAATATATTACTAAAGAAGAAGTTAAAAGCACCATTATTGCTATAAACAACAACAAGGCTCCAAGACCTGATAGTTTTGCCACCATGTTCTTCAAGGCTAGTTGGAATATTATTGGGCAAGATATGATTGAAGCGGTTAAGTTTTTCTGTGATAGTAGGTCTCTTTTGAGTGAGGTCAATTGTACTATTCTTTCTCTAGTGCTTAAATATGATAATCCTACTTATGTTAAAGATTTCATACCAATTGCGTGTTGTAATACTATATATAAATGCATATCAAAAATCTTGGCTAATAGATTGAAAGATGTTCTCCCTAAATATGTGAATAAAGCTCAATTGGCTTTCATTAAAGGTAGAAGACGTGGTAACAATATCTTACTATGCAATAAGTAGCTCAACAAGTATCATAAAGATCTCGCTAATAGGAAAATGTGTGCTATAAAATTGATTTGATGAAAGCTTATGATATGGTCAATTAGGATTTTATCTTAGCTTGTTTTAAGAGACTTGGTTTTCACCCCACTTTCATACATTAGATTGAAGAGTGTCTTACTATGCCTATGATCTTTATTTGCATAAATTATAAGTTTGAAGGTTTTTTCAAGAGCTCTAAAAGGTTAAAACAAGATCCTGTTTGTCTTTACCTTTTTCTTATAGCTATGGAAGTGTTTGCCAAAATTATTGAAAAGGAAATCATGAAGAGGAATTTTAAAACCATTAGAGGTGTAAAAAGTGTAAGACAATGCACTTATGCTTTAATGATGACCTTATATTATTCTGTAAAGTAGAGCAAAATTTCATTAAAACCTTCAAGATTGCTTTTAAAACATCCCAAAAATGGTCAGTTCTGAGAGCGGATAGAAAAAAGAGCAATTCTCTTATCCGAAGTGACTAAAGAAGAGAAGATTGAGCTTATTGATATCTTTGGGTTTACGAAAGGCACTTTCCCATTTAGGTACCTTAGAGTACCAATGGTGTCCTTGAAACTCTCTGAGGATAAGTGTAAGCCCTTGATTAATAAAATTATTAGTTGAATATTGTCTTAAAAGAGTAGACATCTCTCATATGCTGACAGGTTGGTGCTTGTGAAAGCTATTATGTTAAGTCTTCATATTTTTTGAGTGATCCATTCTTTTCCTAAATAAAGTCTTTAAGGATATTGATACCAAGCTTTGGCATTTTTTCTATGTAGGGGGGAGGGGGGAACATAATCTAGGTAGGGCTAAAGTCACTTGGGAAGAGGTTTGTAAGCCTTTCACCAAAGGAAGGTTAGGGTTAAAAATTAGAAATGAGTGAAACAAGGCTACTATGGCTCATCATCTTTGGAAAATCCCTCAAAACCATTACTCCTTTTTATAGGTTGATTAGGTTAGGAAGAACAAAACTAAGGATAAGAGTATATGGAATGTTTAATGACCTAGTGATAGCCATCAGTGGTGGAAGAAGAACCTCACGTAGAAAGATGAGGTACATAATAGAATTAGCAACATTATAGGTAATGGAGAACACACCTACCCTTGGTAGGACAACTAGCATCCCTTTAGGCTTTTTACCAAGAAGTATGGAGAAAGCATACTCAGAGATTTGAAAGTATGCTAAATTTAAGGAAATCATTGAAAATAGAAATTGGAATTGGCCGATAGCTAACTCCTAAGAGATAATTGAAGGTATTACTGTAAGCAAGCCATTGAATGGTTTTAAAAAAGTTATTTGAAAGCCTTGGTAAATGACCAGTTCTCCCTAAATTTTGCTTAGAATGAGCTTAGGGATTTAGCGCAAGAAGTACATACCGAGGCATGCCATCATTCCTTGGCTCGCATTAAGAAAGATGTCAACCATTTTAAACAATCTATAAAGGTATTGTTTATGTTCTAATACTACTTGTGTGTTGTGTAATTTGCATGATGAAAACATAAACCATCTTTTTTTTCATTGTGATTATAGTCAATTCAATTGGAGTAATAATCTTAAGATAAGCAATTTAACCTATACAGGGCTAAAGTGGGATGACTATTTTGAGGAGATAGCCAGAG
Source organism: Anacardium occidentale (assembly GCA_026122585.1). Lineage (NCBI taxonomy): Eukaryota > Viridiplantae > Streptophyta > Magnoliopsida > Sapindales > Anacardiaceae > Anacardium > Anacardium occidentale. The sequence continues at coordinate 145,197 of JAJEJH010000582.1, forward strand.
AGTGGAAAAGGAACTCACTTAGAGCCACAATTGAAAGTTGAGTCTTAAAGCCGTTGTATGTAACATTTAGTATGAAAGAAATAATAGAACTTCTATGAGAGGTTATGTGTCTAAAGAGAAGATTTGTGTTAATGTGAAAGATTTTTTAGAGATAAAAGAGTAGAGTTGAGTAACTTTCCTTTCTTTAGTAATAGAATCTTTGTCGAGAATTGGCCCTTCTTTTGTGTATCTTCAAAACCTATGATTCTCTTTTATATTGAAAGGTTAGGGATTTGTTCCCTCTTATCTTAGAGGGAAAGTCAGAGTGTGAAAGGTGACATTTGTGCCTTATGAGTGGAAAGATAAGTAGACAGGGTTTTCCAAAGAGTTATACAAGAGTGAAAAAAAGGGGGAAATATTATACTAACATGTTTATTTTTTTGAAGGTTCCATATTCTTAAAGGCATGAAAACTTGGCCATATTGTTATGCTTCTTAGTTGACATATTTCTTCTTTGAGCTTATTTTCCATTCTAGGTGCTTTTGGCAAGATCGCTATGTGTGGCGAGCTTTAAAAACTACTCTTGGCTTGGCTTTGGCTAAGTACAAGGTTGATTTGAGCTACTTAATCAATAAAAGGTAGGTTACCATTTCATGGCATCATATGCAATTTGTATTGAACATTATCCTTTGGTTTTTTAAGCAAGACGAAACAAGTTTCAGATGGTTTATAGGTAAATACATGTGCACGAGCATCCTGACCATAAATTGGACTTCCAAAAAGTTATAAAATTGTAAAGTTTGTATGAAGAAAAATGTATTTAATGTTCATGAGTACTGTATCTTGAATAGTAAAATCTGGATTATTTTCTAGATTTGGGTTGATTTTTGCTTGATTTTGATGGTTATTTTCGACAAGACAAAACTGTGAGTTAATCTTGTTTTTTTTGGCAACTTCTTGTATAGATGAGATATTATGGAAAGGAAGAAAAACCTACTGAATATTTGGTGCATGGGCATCTTGTTTTTTTCAAACATGCTTATTGGTTGGATATTGTTTGATGCAATGGCTTTTTTCTAGATGTATGTTGTTTGGCTTTACGACACATGTTAAAGCTTCTTTTCAAGCTGATGTGGCTGATATTTTGGCTAATCATTTGCATCTTATATTAACTACTTATGAAGCTCTTTGGCATACTTGGTAGCATTTTGGGGTGACTTTTTTTAAGTGTTCAAAGAGGTATGGTAAACAGCTTTAAAATAGATTTCATAGCTTATTATAGCAAGGTGCTTGCCTTTGATATTTTGGAGGATCAAGTATGCACCATGCTTAAAAGAGACGTAGGCTTCATTAATAAGTTTTTTGGGTATTTCTCTCATCTTTGTAGAGTTTGTAAAGATAACTTTGGTTATATGTACTTGGTTTAGGCATAAGGTTGTATATCAATAAATGTATGTAAATAGTAGTTTGAAAGGTTAGGCTTGGTTAGGTGTTATAGGTTGTTGCTTTTCTTGCGATCTTCTTGAGTTCTATCTTTATTGGAGCTTAGATAGGTTCTCAAAAAAGTCCTTTGTTATTAGGGTATGTTAATGTAGTTCTTGGCTTTTGTTTACATGTGTGTTTCATTGCTATGTTTAGGTTGTTTCAAGTGTGCCCGTTGTTTTTGTGCTTTATTTATTCTTTATTTAAAAAAAAAAGAAAAGAACTTTTCATAGGGATTCAATCAAATATTTGAAGAAGAACACAGTTTTCATCATTTAAGCTTCAATCTTAAGGGTTTGAGGTAAGTTCTTAAAATGCTGAGTTTATGTGTAGTTGATAGAAAAGATTGATTCTTATGCCATACGTGTTAATATAGGTATAAGGTTGGCAATTAAAGCAAATGAGATAGCTAACACTCTTGGACTCCAAGGGAATAGAAACCTCTACTCCCATTTAGGATTTGTATTACTTACTATGAAAACCTTTAAATCGATTCATAGATGTGAAACTTATGTTATTTATTAGACATGTCTTTTTTATTAAATGGATGAAATGATAATTTATTGTTATTCTATATACCAATAGTAAGGTTTCAGTAAAAACATTTCTACAACCTGGGCCAAACTAACTTAAAACCAAAACATAAAAGTTGTAATCTGATCTAGCTCATCAAGAATCAAGTTTATACGAGCTGTGTAGCCAAAATTATGATAAATTTAGTGAGAACTATATAGAGTAGATTTCTTTGGTTTTGAGCTTGTATATGATATACAAACACACGTTATATATATTCATGCCCTATAGTTAATGATAATAATAGAATTATGTGTTATATAATGGAAGAATTTATCGAACCTATATCTTAATTTCTTCTTTAATTCACTTTTGCTCCATTAGAGCACTAAAATCAAGTTTTCTGTCTTAACTTTTCATAGGGGATTCAAGCAAATATTTGAAGAAGAACAAGGTTTTCATCATTTAAGCTTCAATCTTAAAGGTTCAAGGTATGTTCTTAAAACTCTAAGTTTATATGTAATTAATAGAAAGATTATTTCTCATGCCATATATGTTAATATAGGTACAAGGTTGGCAATTAAGGCAAAAAAAGATAGCCAACACACTTAGACTCCAAGGTAAGGGAAACCTTTACTTTCACTTAGGATTTGTATTATTTGTTATGAAAACCTTTGATTGGATTCATATGGATGTAAAGCTTATGTTATGTATTAGACATGTCTTCGTTATGGCATGGATGAAGTGATGGTTTATTATTATATAACTTTGTCTTTTATATACTAGTAGTAAGGTTTCTATCAAAATATTTCGATAATTTAGGCCGAACTAACTTAAGACCTAAATGTATAAGTTATAGCCTAATTTATTAGCTCTTCATGAATCAGGTTCATATAAATTGTGGATCCAAAATTATGGTGGATTTGGTGAGAACTATTAAAGTAGATTTCTCCACTTTTAGACTTATGAATCTTGACTAAAATTAGACATATCGAATGACTAAACCATAATGAATCTTCCACACAAGGAATGTAGCCATTTATCTTATGTTTTATAGCTATAAGAATTACCTCATTCCAATGTCTAGAGAAAAAGTAATAGCTACAATAGTCTAACATGTCCAATCAATAACAAAGAAATTGTAAGTTCTATAAGATTTACATATATGATTTAATGCATATAGATAAAGGTTTTATGACCATATGTAAATAGGTGAATGATGGAAATGGACTTGTGAATTATGAAGTTAGGCATGAAAACATGTCATAGGAATGATTAGCATGAAAAAAAAAATAAATGCATAAGACTGCGGAATATGGTATGTCTATATATATGCGATGAGTAAATAAATAGTTATGCAACGAAATTTTATTCCTTATGTTTGTACTAATCATTTAAATGCATGAGATGCTTAATGGGCATACATATTAAGGTTTTATGAAAGATTAAAGATGTTCCATAAGTCTTTTAATGTTTATAATAGAGATAGAGAAGTGGAAATTTATATGGCTTCTATGAGTATCTTGAGATGTTAAATCAAGAAAGGAGAAGGAAATTCATATAAAAAGGTAAAACTATGAGTCTTTTGAGGTGATAACCAAGACAAAGTAATGGATGCCAGCTTTAGAAAATAATAATGAAAGAGAAAGTTCTCTTCTTTTTCTCTAAATTTTTATACTTTCTTTCTTCTCCCACTCTTTGTTTCCCTCCCCTTACTATGTTGTGAATCTTATCCCCTTTTAGATCTAGGCTAGTTAGCCTTTTCAACTTGGTCATTCTTTTCTTCCATCATATCCCTTTCTTTTCTTAGTGCCTTATGCCTTTCATGATTTTTTTTTCAGCCAACTTTTTTCCTCGTGTGGTTTCTCTCTTCAATGTGTTTTTAGTGAGTGTTAGCTGGGTGGTGTTCTTCACAGTAGTGTGGCTATTTCCTCGTCTTCATTGGTGGCTGGTTTGTGTCATTCTGTACTCTGTCTCCCTATTTTGTTTTTCTTCTCTTACCTTATTTAGTAGGTGCTCATGGGTGCTTGCTCCTAGTGCTCAATTCTTTCATCTATATAATTGTTTGTGTTTATTGTTGTTATTTTTGTATTCTTGTTTGCTTGATTCATCTTGCTTATATGTAGTGGGTCTTATATGTTCTTGCTTTGTGTATAATGTTACCCTATATGTGCAACTATGGTGTGTGTGGCTAGATTGTCTTCTCTTAGGCTATTGTGAACTCCCCTTGTGGCTAAGTTGGTTGTTTCATAAGAAATAGCTAACTTTATGGTTTGAGCTCTTTTACAAGTATACCTAAAGATTGCATGCTAAAGAAGGTTCTATGTTCACTAAGCCATGGAATAGGCTTTATAGTAATAGGAAAATTTTATTTTCTTTGGAATATATAACTCTTATGGGCTTCAATAATTTAGGTAAAAAAATAATGGAATTACTTGAAAAATTAGCCTTAGAAAAGCTAAAAGGTGGGAAGCTTGTACAGTAAGATTCGTCTTAGGTAGGCAACCACTATTTTATATGGTTGAGAAATTTGCAAAAAATTTATGAAGCAATCAAATGCTTACTGAGGTTACATATAATGAGTAGTGAATGATGATTCTAAAGGTCAATGACCTTGATAAGGTATTAGAATATGACCCATAGTTTGTTAGAGGCCAACATTTTCTTGTCAAACGATAATCGAGGAATGAAACCATGATTGTTGAGGAGATCACGATCGTGACTTTGCAGGTTAAAATTTTTAGGCTTTCAATTGAATTATAAAACCCTAAAGAGTTTAACCATATTGCTAGTGTACTGAGCAACCATTAAGACTGGATTTAATTACTGAAAAGAAGTCATAATTAGATTTTGTTAGAATCAATATAAAAATGGAAATAGATAAAACATTTTTAGACTTATTGGACATCAAGGTCCATTAGATGCCAAATTTGCAATCATTATGGTTGTGCTAGAGAGAAGTGCAAGATTGGTTTTTAGCGGAATAAATATGTGAAAAAAAATGATTAGGAAAAGAATAAAGAACAATCTTATGGAAGTCATAAGGGACCTCCTATAGAAAGGGATAGCAAAAATGAGGCAACCTTAGCAAGGAAAGAAAAGGTCACATTTGATAAGCAAAAAGGTTGAGTTACTAAGAAAAACCTTGCCAATATATTTGAAGACTTGGGGAACACTAATGAAGAAGAAGGAAATAGGTTGACTGTGGTGAATGGTAGTATAGTTGATGAGGGAAGAAATTTTGATCACTTTTTTTAAGACTACCCACTTATTGATACTAAATTTGAAGTTAACATTAGCACAAAAGTTGTTGAGTTGGGGATAAAGGAAGCCATTGGCAAGGAAATATCTGAAGAAGATAGAACAAAAGACTTAGTCGATGAAGAAGCTTTCCCTAACCGTGATGAAAGTAATGAGGATATTGTAGATTCCCTTCAAATAAAGCCATTTGAGAAGGGAATTATGATGGACAAATTGGAAATTAAACATCTTAAGGAAAGAAAGGATAAAAAATGAAATAGAAAGAAAAGTAAGAAGAAATGAAGGCGTCGATCGCCTGTTATCAAGATTAATAGTTAAATTAGTTGCCTAGAATATTAAGAGATTAGACTCCCTTCTTAAGTAAAAGAAAATTAGGAAGTTAATTAAGGATAATTTTTTGGACCTTATCTTTATTGTAAAGACTAAAGTTAAAGAAGGCAAGTGTGATTTGGTGAAGAATAAAAGTTGTGTTGATTAGGGTTTGATTAATAACATTACCATTAACCCTACGAATTTTATTTGGGTTACGTGGAATCAAAAATTTCTTAAGGTTCATATGATTGAAAATAAGGAGTAATTTATTCATTGTGAGATTGAGTTTCTAGGATCTGGTGTTAAATTTTGTGTTACTTTAGTCTATAAGGCTAATAGCTATATTGATAGGAGAATTTTGTGGGATGATATTATTAGGTTAAATATTCAGTCTAAGGGTGAGGCTTGGGTGGTTATAGGTGACTTCAATGCCATTAGGAAAAAAGAAAGAAGATTAAAGGATCAAGTAGTTAGAGTGCTCATAATAAGGAATTTAATGATTATTGCAATAATGCTCAATTAGAAGATCTTAAGGTTATGGGCCCGTGCTTGCAGTAATATAGGTGATGGTTAGCGTAAAATGGCTTATAAACTTGACAGAATCTTGGTTGATGACAACTAGTTTGACAAATTTCCTTGCTTTGTTGGTATTGTCTTTTCTAATAATATCTTGAGTATTGCCCTCTAGCTATGCAATATGGTGAGAGAGATATTAGGAGAAAATGCCCTTTCAAATTTATTAATTTTTAGGCCTCTGATAGTCAATTCCTTTATCTTGTCAAGGATTATTAGGATATGCAAATTAAGAGAAACCCAATACTTAAATTGGTTGAGAAATTCAAGTTAGTTAAATGTAAACTAAGAAAGCTAAACAAGGAAGAGTTTTGGTGTATTTTAAAAAGGGTTAAATATGCAGACTTCTTAAATGATACCTAAGCTAAATTACCGAATGGTCTCCTTGGTATAATCTTATCATTGAAGAAAGAAATCACTCTAGGGCTTATAAAAGGAATAATTAGATGAATGTCTTTCTTAAAGTAGAAGTCACAAATCCAATGGCTTAAGGATAAGGATCAGAACATAAGTTATTTTTCAAATGGTTTAAGGGAAGAAGAAATAGAAACTCCATTAAAGGCATTAGAATCGAGGTAGGTGAGATCATATATGGAAAAGGGCAAATCAAAAAATCTTGGTAAACTACTTTAAGAATATCCTCATAAGGAATGACCATGATATCTGTAGGGATAATATGCCAAGGTTATTTAATTATATGGTTCTTAGTAATATTACTAGGAATATGGTAAAGAAGGTTTTGGCTGAAGAAATTAAGCTTACCATATTCAATATGGACCACAATAAAGCTTTTAGAACTAATGGGTTTGGAGCTCTATTCTTTAAAAAAGCATAAGAGATTGTTAGTAAAGATGTTATTGAGGCTATTATATTCTTCTTTGATAGTGGTTCTATATTGAAAGAAATCAACTGTACAATTATCACTTTGGTGCCTAAATGTGATAACCCTTTCTATGTCAAGGATTTTAGGCCTATTGCATATGGTAACATCATTTATAAATGTATCTCCAAAATTTTGGCCAATAGGCTAAAAGTTATCCTCCCTGACTATTGAAAGAAGAAGAATTAAAGATTATATTTCCTTATGTAGTAAGCTGTTCAACAAATTTCATAAGTATTTTGTTAATAGGAGAAGAAGTGCCATTAAGGTAGACCTCATAAAAGCATATAACATGGTGAGTTGGGATCTTAATGTAGCATGCCATGTTTTCCATATGTATTAATAGTAAGCTTAAAGGTTTCTTCAATAGCTCTAAAGGTCACAGGCAAAGGGACACCATATCTATATACCTTTTTGTTATTATTATAGAAATTTTCTCTAAGATTGTTGAGAAAAAAGTTAGCAAAGGTGATTTTGAGTACTATTAGAAATACATAGATAACAGGATCAATCACTTATGTTTACTGATGATCTCATCCTATTTTATAAGGTAAAGGAAAAATTTGTAAGAGCTTTCAAAAATGTGCTTGAAATTTTCTAAAAATGGTTTGGGTTAATGGCCAACAAGTCTAAGAGCAATATTTTCCTTTCAAATGTGGTTGCAAGAGGGAAGAAAAAACTTGTTTACGTGTTTAGATTTGAGATAGGCACTATTCTTTTTAAATACCTTAATGTCTTTCTAGTCCCCTTTAAATTGATAGAAGAGGATTGTAAGCCATTTATAAATAAAATCCTTGCCCAAATACATTTTTAGAAAAATAGATACTTATCGTATGCAAGTAAACTTATGCTTATTAAGTTCATTCTTTTTAGCCTTGAGATTTTTTTGGCCACCCATTTTTTCTTCCTAATAAGATCCTTAAAGAAATGGATGTTAAGCTTTGTTATTTCTTTTAGAATGATGAGAAGAAATATATAGGTGAAGCTAAGGTTACTTGGGAAGATGTTTACAAACCTCAAGAAAAAGAGGTTTTGGTTTAAGGGTAATAAGGAGTCAAACAAGATTGTGGTTACTAAATACTTATAGAACATAACATAAAAGTCTAGTTCCTCTATCTAGATAAAAAATAATAGAATAAAAAAGAGGAACATTTGGGACATATAGAGCACAAGTGATAACCCTTATTGATGGAAGAAACTCTTCAAGATTAGAGTTAATATCTATGTTAAGATTAAACAAATTACAAGTAACGAGAAAACACTGATCTTTGGTAAGACAATTGGCATCCTTTCGATCTTTGGCTCTTACGTTTGGTGAGAGAATCATCTATGACTTTGGTATTGGTAAATATGCTAGGGTTAATGAGATTATTAAGAATGGTGATTGGAAATGGCCTATTGCTGATTCCAAAGAGATAATAGTAGTCAAGAGTATTGGTATCAATAGGTCTAGGGTAAGAAGTGGCAATATATGTTAGAGTCTTAAGCAAAGTAAGGAATTTTGTTTTAATTCTACGTGGAATGAGTTTAGGAAAAGAGGTGATAGAGTTAGTTGGGCTCATCTCACTTGGCACGAGAAATTTATTCTTCAGTATGTAATCATCTTTTGGCTCAACTTAAATAGGAGATTAAGTATGTTTCATAAATTGCAAAGGTATGGTATAATTTTGAACTGTACTTGTGGGTTATGTATGCTTCATAAATTGCAAAGGTATGGTATAACTTTGAACTCTACTTATGGGTTATGTGCTTTACATGATAAGAACAATGACCATTTATTTTTTTAGTGCAAATACAATTGTTATATTTGGAACAATATACTTAATATGAGCAACCTCACCTATAGGGGTCAAAGGTGAGGAAATTATTGTAGAGAGATAGCTCGAGTATGGCAGGTAATTCTCTTCAAATTACCATAGCTAAGATAAGCCTAGAAGTTGTTACTTACTATATTCAATGTTAGAGGAATAACAAAATTTTTGCTAGAGATATTAAGAGTATTATTAGAGATAAAGGAGTTGAGTTGACTAATTTTTCTTGTTTTAGTCAAGTCAAAACCATTGCCAAAAGTTGGTCGCTTCTTTGGAAGATTTTTAAAAGCCAAGTAGGGGGTGGATAACAATGTGTCATTCCTTACTAATTTTAAGAGCAAGGGGAGTGTTAGTTATACTATAAAATTTTTGTGCCTAATCCTACATGAATGGTGTTATGAGGCTTTAAGAAGGTATTGAGGGTTTTATGCTAACCTTTTTATTATTTTGTAAGGTGATATATTTATTAATATGAATGATAGTATGGATTTTAGTGCACATAATATTAACACTTTCTTATATTTGATGGTTGCTTATATTAAGTTAAAGTGCATGTGGTGACCCCCGTCACAGGACTCCTGTAGGACCCGTCGCCCCAAATACCCCTACTGCTGAATAATGCTGGGGAGCTTTTATTAATAATCTGAAAACTCGGGTACCCGAGACGGGAATCCTACTAAAGTAAAATCTGAAACTATATATCTCTGCACATGCGGAAGCTTTACTGAAATATACATCAACTGTAATATACATTTTTTGTCCTGTACAATGGGCCCAATGACCTTAATCACATATATGCATATTGTTTCTGTACATCTGGTTACATAAACCTTTACAAAACGACCACACAGGTCCAAAACATATAAATACAAACTGAGATCATGGTGTGGGCCCTCTCCGTCAGCCTCGATCCAACCGCTTCTCGACCACAGCACGAACCATCTAAAAAGAATGGAAGAAGGAGGGGGATGAGTGATAAAGATCACCCAATAAGCGCTCCTTACTTCCCTCAAAACCCAAGCAAGCACAAACAAACACAATAATCAAACATACCTGGGCCTCGACCCTATTCATACATCTATGCGCTTGTTGGAATCTGAAACTGTTATTTTGAATATCTGATTTATCTGAATTCTCATTATTATTCATGTCATGATGCGTATGTCATGCCATGCTATTGAAAATACTGTGGATGCATGCATCTGAATATCTCTCTGTACCTGAAGGTACATGCTGTGCTGATCATAATTGGTGAACACAGGCATTCGACATCCTGGCCATGTGGGTTGAACAGTCTAGCTACTGGCTAGAAAGCTGAATAATAACTGCTGGACGATCTGACTGGTGTCAGAAGGCTGAAACTGATATGCTGCTGAACATTCTGACTGGTGTCAGAAAGCTGAATCCCACGGATGCCCCTTCGTATTCACCCTATACTCTTACCCGTACATCGGGTTCTGAATACTGAATACTGCTGAATTCAGATCCCTTGATCCTCTCTGAAGCTACATGTAATGCCATGGTATGCATATGCAGCTTATTAACTGAATTCATGCTCATCTGATGCTTATCTGAAGCAATTTAGCCTTTATTCTGAATTCGCATGCTTACTTTCTCATTTTATTTTTTTTTTCTGAAAAATTGCAAGTGCACGGGCATGTGCGCGAAGCACGGTCGTGCATGCCCTCACACACGGTCGTGCATGGCTAAGACACACGGGCGTGTGCCTGGACACACGGGACCGTGCGTCGGTCGTGCGTCTGGCCGTGCAAGCTACTGAAATTTCTGGAAAATTTCACTGAAACCTTACACACGGGCGTGTGTTCACGGACACACAGGCGTGTGTGTGCACTTTCTGCCCGTGCACACAGCGTGCACACGGGCGTGTGTCCTGGAGAACAAAGGCACACGGTCGTGCGTCTGGTTCTTCAACAAGAACACTTGCCGGAAATTGTACAAATTCACAACCATTTCACATCCATTCACCATCACTTTAAATACATGTTCCCAGCACCTCAAATAACATATTTCAAGCATTCATTTTCGCATACATTAATCATCATGGAATCTACCATGGAAGCATCATCTTTCTCTCTCTAGAACATGATCAACAAACATGCATGTAACAAAGATGGCCAAAATCATCATCTCAAGTCACAATTATCATCAATCAAACATGCATGAACTCACCAACATCCCAAACATAGAAATTCATCAAAGAAAGCTGGGAAAATTGCGAGGAGAAGTAAACGAACACTTACCTCGCGCCATTACCTCTGAAAGCTATTCTCTATCAATTATCTCTTGGCTCTCTCGCCGGATTGAGAGCTACGGGAGGTTGAATCTCCTTTCTAATGATAGGAGCTGCAAATGGAAGAGAGAAACTTTGGCTATAATATGAAAACTAGGTGAGAAAAATGGCTAAGTCTCACGGCTCTCACTTATATACTATGCCTTGCACAAGCGTGCACAATGGAAAATAAGTATTACTCAATTCCCGCTCACTCGCCTGATCGAATCCTTCCGAAAGGATTCCTACGAAAGCCACACGGCTCCGAAAACTTACTAACTTACCCCTAAACTTTACTAGACTCCCAATCTATTTCTGAATTTCGTTTCTAACCCCAAAACTCTTCTCCTAAGGGCTTTCTAACCTGGGATGCTACATTTCCTCCCCCCTTATAAAAATTCTGACCCCAGAATTTATCTGAATAACTCTGGGAACCTATCCCTGATCTCAGACTCTACCTCCTAAGTGGCTTCCTCCACTCTCTGGCTACGCCATAAGACCTTTACAAGGGGAATCTGCTTGTTTCTGAGAACTTTGACTTTGTAGTCGAGAATTTGTACTGGCAACTCTTGATAACTCAACTCATCTACCAATTCTATCTCTGAAAACTGTAGTGCATGAGAAGGATCTCCCACATACTTCCTCAACTTAGACACATGGAACACATTGTGAATTCTATCCATGCTAGCTGGTAAAGCCAATCTGTAGGCAATTGTCCCCACTCTCTCAAGTATCTCATAGGGACCAATAAATCTAGGGGTCAACTTCCCCTTTTTACCAAATCTGAGAACTTGCCTGTATAGAGCAACCCTCAGAAACACTCTGTCGCCTACTGAAAACTCAATCTCTCTGCGTCTCAAGTCTGCATAGCTCTTCTGTCGATCCTGGGCCTGTCTCATTCTCTGTCTGATGATCCTGATCTGCTCAATCATCCCCTGAACTATCTCTGGACCCACAATTGTCTCAAGAGAATCTCTCTCTCCAATCTCATCCCAATGAAGAGGAGATCTACACTTCCGACCATATAAGGCCTCAAATGGAGTCATCTGAATAGTTATCTGATAATTGTTATTATACGCAAACTCCATGAGGGGAATCAACTTTGCCCAATCGGTCTGGAAGTTCATACAACAAGCTCTGAGCATAACTTCCAGAATCTTATTAACTCTCTCAGTCTGCCCATCTGTTTAAGGATGATATGCCGAACTGAACTGCAGTCTGGTCCCCAAGGCTCTCTGCAATGATCTCCAGAAAGCTGACAGAAATCTAGAGTCTCTGTCTGACACTATAGTCTTGGGAACACCATGAAGTCTAACTGCCTCTCTGATATACAGTCTCCCAAGTTGATCTGTAGACATGCCCTGTCTGACTGGCAGAAAATGAGCTGACTTGCTCAATCTGTCCACTATCACCCATATACCATCAAATCCTCTCTGAACTCTAAGAAGACCAGAAATGAAATTCATGGAAATATCTTCCCACTTCCATTCAGGAATACTCAAGGGATGAAGTAAACCTGATGGTCTCTGATGCTCTACCTTAACTTGCTGACATATCAGACATCTGGAACAAAGTCTGCTATGTCTTTCTTCATGCCTGACCACAAAAAACTCTTCTTGAGATCTTGATACATCTTGGTGTTGTCTGGGTGTACTAAATACACCGCATTGTGTGCCTCTGACAAAATCTTCTGCCTCAACTCTGAACTTTGTGGCACACAAACTCTATCTCTGAATTCAAGATCACATCTCTGAACTCAAAGTCTGGCACGACTCTCTTTGACATCCTCTGAAACATACTCTAAGTCTACTCATCTGACATCTGGCACTCTCTGATCTCATCATACAGAGAAGATCTGATCTGAAGTCTGGAAAATCCTGCAGTCACTATCTCAATCTGCTCTCTGGCAATCTCATACTGCAGCTCTGACTGAACTGAAAGACTGGATAAGGCTACTCACCTACTCAATGCATCTGCCACCACATTGGCTCTCCCTAGGTGATATTTGATGTCACAGTCATAATCCTTCACCAACTCTAGCCATCTCCTCTGTCTCATGTTGAGCTCTCTTTGGGTGAAGAAATATTTCAGACTCTTATGGTCTAAATAAATGCTGCACTTGACCCCATATAAATAGTGTCTCTAAATCTTCAAAGCAAACACAACTGCAGCTAACTCCAAATCGTGGGTAGGATATCTCATCTCATGATCTCTCAACTGTCTGGAGGCATAGGCAATGACCCTACCACTCTGCATCAATACTGCCCCGATCCCCTGATGGGACGCATTTGTATAAATGTCAAACTCTACTCCCTCCTGAGGTAGTGTCAAAACTGGAGCATTGGTCAATCTCTGCTTAAGCTCCTGAAAACATGTCTCGCACTCATCCGACCATACAAATGGAACCTCTTTCCTAGTCAAGGCAGTGAGAGGTCTCACTAGGCTAGAGAATCCCTCAATAAACCTCCTGTAGTAGCATGCCAACCCAAGGAAGCTTTTGATCTCTTTCACTATCTTCGGCCTTGGCCAACTCAATATAGCCTCTACATTACTGGGATCCACTGAAATACCCTCTGCTGTCACCACATGACCCAGAAATGCTACTCTGTCAAGCCAGAACTCGCACTTGGAGAACTTGGCATACAATTGTCTGTCTCTCAATCTCTGAAGTACATATCTGAGATGCTCCTCGTGCTCTGCCACACTCCTGGAATATACCAGAATGTCATCAATGAAGACCACCACGAACCGGTCTAAGCAATCATGAAACACCCGGTTCATCAGATCCATAAAGATCGCTGGGGCATTAGTTAACCCAAATAGCATAACCACGAACTCATAATGCCCATATCTGGTCCTGAAAGCTGTTTCGGGAACATCTTTATCTGCCACTCTGACCTGATAATACCCATACCTCAAGTCAATCTTCGAAAACACAACTGCACCTCTCAACTAATCAAACAAGTCATCGATCCTTGGCAGGGGATACTTTTTCTTCACTATCACTTTGTTAAGATCCCGGTAGTCGATACACATCCTCATCAACCCATCTTTCTTCTTAACAAATAGAATCGGAGCCCCCCAAGGTGAACAACTGGGCCTGATGAATCTCTTATTTGTCAACTCCTGAAGCTGTTTCTTCAACTCCTGAAGCTTAGCTTGAGCCATCTGGTACGGAGCCTAGAGATTAGAGTCGTACCAGGAAGAAGCTCAACACTAAACTCCAACTCTCTGTCTGGAGGTAACCCTAGCAACTCATCTGGAAATACATCTAGAAACTCTGACTACTGGCACCTCCTCGATACTCGAACCTACTGAACTACTGTATACAACATTGGCCAAGTATCCAACACAACCCTGTCTCATCAATCTGCTCGTCTGAATACTGGAGATCATCAGACTGTCGACTCTGCCCTCACCAAACACAAACTGATCAGGGCCTATGTGGAATCTCACTTTCTTCCTTCCACAATTTATCTCTGCACTGTATCTCCCCAAGAAATTCATACCCAAAATCATATCAAAATCTACTAACTCCAGTAGAATCAAATCTATCATCATCTATCAACCCATAATCTCTACCTCCTGATCTAGGAGGACTCTATCACTCAACACAAATCCCCCGTCTGGCATCTCTACATGGATACTCCTACCAGCCACACTAGGGTCAACCCCTAATCTCTTCACTACACTCCAGGCTATAAATCTGTGTGTGGCTCCACAATCAACAAGTACAAATAATGGAGTATCAAAATAAAGTAACTGACCAGTGTGGCTCCACAATCAACAAGTACAAATAATGGAGTATCAAAATAAAGTAACTGACCAGTCACCGCGTGGGGAATGGCCTCTGCCTGCTCTTGGCGAACAACATACACTCTAGCTCTGCCTCCGCCAACTCCGAAAGGACCGGCACCTC
>JAJEJH010000583.1:9106-113529 GCA_026122585.1 Anacardium occidentale
GGGAGTTGGTAATTTTCCAGAGCAGTGTGGCCTTCGTATGATGCCTTTAGGGAGGTTTTAATCATGCGAAGCGCGGAAAATGGATTTCATCCATTTTCCCAGGCGCACTCCCGTGCGCCAAGCCTGCACGCCCGTGCAGGTGGGATTAAAGAAAGAGAGGGACGGGAGATTTTCATTTTCTCACCCATTTCAGCCAGCTTTCTTCTCCTTTTCAGCAGCTTCCAGCCCTAGGAGAGAAGTCCAGCTTCCAGCAGCTCCCAATCCAGCCAGAGATCAGAGAGAATAGCTTGAGTTTAAGCTTCCAGCAGCCATGTCGAGAGGTAAGTGTTTCTTACTCTCTCTTTCAGTTTCCCAGCTTGTTTGGTGTGATTGGAAACGTGTGTTTCCATTCCTAGCTTGAGATGCTATGCTTGTATGTATGTATGATGATGAGATGATGATTATATGTTGATTGCCATGCTTATTTTTCCACCCAGAACCATGCATGCTTTGCTGTGTGTGTAGTGTGAGAAAACTTGATGTGTTAATGGTGGAATCAGTAGAGATGGATTGATGTTGAAATTGATGATTGATATGTGTTATTAGAAGTGCCATTTATATATGTTTCCAGTTAATTTCAGTTTGGATGAGGTTTGGGATGGTTTCCAGCGCGTTTCAGATGGGCCATGTCTGAGCAGAGCAAGACACACGACCGTGTGCCCGCAGGAGCACGCCCGTGTGCCCTTGTTTCTGCAAGGACACGGCCGTGTGCACGAAGTGTACACAGGTAGGAAACGCAGACACACGACCGTGTGTCCTGAGGGACACGGCCGTGTGTCCCATTTATTGCATGAAATGGCCAGAATTCCAGAAGCACACACGCCCAGACGCACGACCAGCACACGGTCCCGTGTGCTGGGGCACACGCCCGTGTGCCTTTGCCTGCACGGCCGTGTGTGTGTGCTACACGACCGTGTGCTTTCCTTGCACGGCCGTGTGTCAGCCAGTTTCTCCCAGAAATTCAGAAATTGAGTTATTAAAGGTTTGGTAATCCATCCAAAGGCAATCAGACATCAGATAATCCAGATTTCAGCTAAGAACAGATGCATAAGCATGCATAGCACAGCATGTAGCCTGAATGAGGATCCAGGGATCCGAATTCAGTAGATTTCAGCAGTCATAACCCAACATATGGGTTTCAGTTTTGGGGTGAACTCGAGGGGGCATCTGTGGGACCCAGCTTTCTGACACCAGTCAGTCAGCTCAGCAGCATATCAGCAGATCAGTTTCAGTTTTCTAGCCAGTAGCTAGAATTTTCAGCCCACTTGGCCAGGATGCCGAATCCCTGTGTTCATCAGCCTGATCAGCACAGCAGGTACCTTCGGGTACATTCAGTTAGATGCTCAGATACATGCATCATCAGTCATTTTCAGATTCCAGCTTAGCATGTCATTTCATATATTCATATTGACATGCATTAATCAGAAATCAGTAACCAGATAACAGAATAATCAGATAACAGCAGTAATCAGATAAATCAGATTCAGTGCCAGCAAGCGATTAGATGCGTGAATAGGGCCGATCAGGTATGCATGCCCTTGTTTGCTGCTTGCATGGGTTGAGGGAAGTAAGGAATGCTTACTGGGTGATCTTTATCACTCATCCCTTTTCCTTCTTCCTTCCTTTTCAGGTCAGTTTGCTGCTGGCGAGGAGCGGGTGGATTGAGGCTGGCGAGGAGGACCCCACACACACTCTCCAGTTTGTATTTTATTTTCAGTTGGACCTGTGAGGTCTTGTACTTGTACGTTTTGTAAATGTATATGTACTCAAATGTAAAACAGTTGTACAGAGCAGTTATATATATATAGTAAAGCCAGTTGGGCTCATTGTATATTTCAGTTTCAGCTTCCGCTTGCAGTGTAAATTAGATTAGCAGTAGAATTGCTTTTTCGTAGGCTTCCCGTCTCGGGTACCCAAGTTCCAGTTTATTGAATAAAAGATCAGTTTCTTTCAGCAGCAGGGGTACTCGGGGCGGCGGGTCCTACAGTAAACAACATTAACACTAAAATTTGTCACTATTTTTTTGTAGAATCATTGAACATTGATAGTTTTAACTGTATTGCTTGTGTCTTTAGTTAATAATATCAATACTACAAATGTTTCTAATTGACCATCATATGTGAACATAAGATTTCCATGGTTAGTTAACATACATTGATATTTTTATCACAGTTCTACTATCCTAAGAACATTTATCTAATTATATTTAAATAAAAAGATACTTTGATAAAGAATACTATTTTATTAATAGAAATAATTATTACAATACAATTAAATTGATATGATTATTAACTCTAGAACATTATTCACTATAGAAAAAAAAAAAAACATTGATTAGCATTGAACATTCTTATTTAGCATCGGATATTGTCTCATGCTAATTTACCTGAAACTAAAAAATTAACATTAGTATCATATTAGTATTGAATTTTTGTTGATACTAATTATAATTAAAAAAATCTGATGCTAATTTACTAAAAAATTTTTATTAATTTTCAATGCAAACGATTTACTAAATTTTTCTATGCTAATCCAATTCTATTCCTATTTTAAATTCAAATGCAAATCTGATACTAACTAGGTTTGATGTTATTCCAATATTAATTTGATTCTAATTTGGTTATAGTGACCCAATGTTAAATTGATGTTAATTTATGCTAATTTTAATCAAATATTAATTATATGCGATATTATTTTGATCCTAATTTGTAATGCTAAGTTAGTGTTAATTCAATGCTAAAGTTAATGATAATGTGAAAAAAATATACTGACTTGGTATAATAATAAACTCCCAATTTAGTATTAACAAAATAAAAAAAATACAAAATCGTTGCGAAATATCATAAAATAGATCAATATAAAAACAATACAACAATTAATAATTAATAATTCTCATTTTAAGGATGCAGGGGGTCCTGGTCTCTGGGGATCGCAGGGTAGGGGGTGTAGGATATAAATCTAACAAAAATTTCCTCTACCAGTAGTTGAAGATCCAAGAAATGAACTGAATTCCTTGCCAAGCTTTTTCATCAAAAGTATTTTCATAAGGAAATCCAAAAATATGCTCATTTCTATCCCAAAAAGCACTTGGTACATCTGAACATATTTGCTTTTACATTTAAAATTTAAAATTGTATTTCTTTTTGTGAAGTTTACCATGTGTTAAACTCATCTTAAAGGTATTTTATATATGTTTCTTTATTTTTGATAATATTGTTTACTTTTTTCTTTTCGGTTGAATATTTTTGAAGAATGTTAACATGTCCTTTTATTGGTTTATGAATAAATTCAAAAATTATTTCTTCTTCCATAACATTGACTTTAAGCCTGTTATCAACTGTAAAATTTTGTATTAATCCCTTAAAATGTGTTTCTAGGATCATTGTTCTTGATAAATTCTTGACTAAAACGAATGTTGTTTTGAGGCAAATTCCTTTATTATAGACTTTTACATTTGTTAATTTGTATTGGATGTGAATTTTTGAACTATTGACAGATTTTACTGATTCAAGGTTTTTTTTTCTTAATATGTTGTAGAAATTAATCTTTTTTGAATGCAATTAATGTCTACCCCAATATCAGATAAAACATTGTGTCTAAGATAAATTCATTATTTATTAGAACTTTTATTCTTATATGTCATTTTTGATATGTTATTTGCCTTATCATATTTAAAAAATCTTCAGGATTTTCTTCTTCTTCTAGTTCAAATTCAGAGTTTCCCAACATTTTTTCTTTTCTTTTTGTTGACGTTTTAATTCTCTTATTTCTAACTTTATTATCGCATATTTCAAAATTTTCAAGTATATGTTTGAAACTATAAGTTTTCTGAATTTCAACATTGTTCTCAGGTTTGTCAAATGTTGATTTTAGTTTGTCTAAATATTCATTTCGAAGGTTAGGGTCTTCAATCTTGTTGACTATTTCTAACAAGAACTCTTGCTATTTTATTCGAAGGTTTAGTTCATTTTCAGTTGAGGTTTTTATTTCATCAACTTGGGCATTTGAGACATTTCCATTTTAGTTAAAACCTCTTCTTTTGCGTTTAGTTCTTTGTTTGTTTGTTTTTTTTAACTTAATTTGCATATCTTAATGTGTGTCCCTGTTTTCCACAATTAAAACATGTATATTGATTGTAGGGTTTTGTAATTATATTTTGTTCTTTTTTTTTTTCGTGAGAAAATTTCTTTATGGCTTTAGAAAATCTTTTCTCAAGAGTTGGTTTTGCTACATTGGCTAATTTCTTGTATTTTTTATGTTCTTTAAGACAATGATTTTTGTGTTAGGAATCAAATTGTTCGGAGAGAATGTCCCCAATTATTTACCTAATTGTTTTCATTTGTTTTATCTTTGATAGACAAGTATTTCATCTTTGCATATTTTCATTCCTTCCTTTCAAACAAAACAACGTAATTATCCATAGATCAAATCATCATATGGTATGACTTCATTATATATTGTTTCTTAATTTTCTCTCTAACCTTTTCAACTAAAATGATTGATGAACCAACTAAAAATTTGATTGTCCAATAGCAAAATGTCTACGAAGAATCAAAGTTGTACAAGTTAAATAAGGTTAATCCTTTGAGTTAATCCGGCACATTCATATTCTAATCATAATTTTCTTTTTGTAAATTATTTATATTCTAGAATTCAATTGTTTTGCATGTTAACTTGATGTATAAAACTAATGTTGTTCTTTTAATTTTTATTATGCTTCAAATAAAATTAAATATAATGGTAATTTAAGATTATTTGAGTTGTTTCTTTTTAATTTAGTGTTTTTCCGGTTTAAGTATTTTTACAATTTTTCAAGTTGTAAGATTAGACTAAAAATAGACACAAAACCTGATCAATTTAATGGAATTAAATATGAACCGAAATTTTGAAGTCCAATTAGTTCGGCTCAAAGTTTGAGTCGAAATGTTAATATTGCCCCTTTTATGTTATTTTTAGGAATGAAATAATATTAAACCCAAATCATGCATGACGACTCAAAATCACGCATATTCAGTTAATCACCACAAATTCACCCTTTTAAATCTTCAATTATTTTTATCTAATATGACACCGGTTTTTATCACACCGAGATAGAACAGATTTATCACTCTTGTTTAACTATCCTAAACGTGATAAAAAAAAAAAACATATAACAAGTTTATGACTCATTACAGAGTTTATGGAATCGTCATCTGAGGGTTGCATCGAAGAAATATACGTTGGTAAAAATAGGTGATTTATGGATCTCTTGTAGATGACCTAACTTTACTCACTTGCCTAATGGATTAGATTCAAAGAATAAGATACAACGATGGGAAGGTGTTAACACTCATGCCGCCTGGCCCAAAAGGTTGATCTCCACTTTTGTAGTTTGTTTGTTAAACACGTTACCAAATTTAATTAAGTCTCATTTTATCATACAATGTAATATTATCATCAATTGTTCATGTAAATTACATCCATCCATGAAAAACGAAATACAAAAAAATAAATTAAAAAATTACGACACTTTTTCTATACACCCTATATCTTTATTTTAATGTTAAACAAGCTTAAAAATAATTAAATTCTATAAAACAAATTATTAATTAATCAAATAACAACAAATATATATATATAAAATAAAAGTGATATATAATTTATAAAGAATTATATAATGCTGGATAATGTATATATGTACAGAATACCTATATAGCATATACAGTGTATATATATTACATAAATATTAAAAATCATATGCATATACAAATTAAACATATATAAGATATACACGATATATTATAAAAATTATATATATATATATATATATATATATATATATACAAAATACGTAGATACAAATCACAAATATATACATTCTATATAACATATATATAATATGTAAATTATATAAATAAATAAATATAATGAATAAATATACATGTAAAAATATTGTTTCAAAAAATCTTCTCAAAGATTATCTAAGATATGATCGATTTGAAATTTGTTTGATATGGAACTAAGATTTAATTGAATAACAACGAGTGACTGTATTTGATAAAACTGTCAGGAAAAAATTTACAGCCCTCCCTTCCTCTCTCTTCTGTTTTTTATTCTTTTTCTTCTTCTCTTTTTCCCTCTGATCTTTTTTTCGTTTCCTTCTCTCCTTCTTAATTTTCTTCTTTTTTTTCTCTCTCAATTTTTCTCACCCGTCCCTCCCTCCTTTTATTTTCCATGCAGCCCTCTTTTATAGGCGCCAAAAGGTTGTCCCAAATATTTTGCTCATTAGTTTTTTTCTTGATTCAGTCATCCATCGTAGCTGAGATTCCGTGCAAAATCCGGTTATGATCCTTCTAAGCAAGAAAAGAAACGTGCCAGCATTAATTGATTAAAGAAAACTAATGCCGGCGCATTAAATAGGCAAGGTGAGGGCTGGCGTGCGCAGGCCTGGCAGGAGAAAGACGTAAAAAGAAAAGGCCCGAAAAATATTGGAATGGAGTGGACTCAGCTCGCGCGTGTCCGACACGCGCACTTTGCCCCACCCAGCCTCTTGCTATCCTCAGCGGGCGCGCGTGCTGCTGGCCAAATACCTGGGCTTTCTTCTCCGGCGGGGCCAGCGTGCATGCCTTTTTGCGCTCGTTACTGGGCTGCTCTTTTCTCATTATACATATATTTTTTTCTGCTTGGGCTCTTCTTTGTTCTTCTCTTCTTGGGTTAATCTTCTTTCTGGGCCTTTTGGGCTACAACTTATGTTATTATTTTTATTATTTTTTTAATTTTTGGATCGGCTTTTTGGGCTATGACTTCTTCTTCTTCTTAATATTTATTTATTTTTGGGTGGTTTTTTGGGTTTATATTTTTTTTATTATTTATTTATTTTATTAATGGGTTTATGGATTTTGCTTATTCAATCTCAGTTCGACATCTTAAAAGTTTCGATCTAAATTTTAAGGTTTTTTATCATTGAAGTTGATCTTATTAGATTCAAAATGGAATGTCTATACCTAATATTTTAAATGTCTTATAATTTACCTGAAACTAAAGAATTAACATTAACATAATATTAACATTGAATTTTTATTGATACTAATTAGAATCCAAAAAATCCAATGCTAATTTACTTTAAAAATTTTATTAATTTTCAATGCAAATGATTTGCTAAATTTTTCTATGTTAATCTGATTCTATTCCGATTTTAAATTCTAATGCAAATCCGATACTGAATAAGTTTGATATTATTATAATGCTATTCTGATTCTAATTTGATTATAATAATCCAATGTTAAGCCGATATTAATTTACTCCAGTTTTAATCTAATGCTAATTATATTCAATGCTAATTTATAATACTAAATCAATGTTAATCCAATGATAAAGTTAATGATAATGTGAAAATTATATTAGCATTATATAATAAATAATAAACTCACAATTTAACATTAAAAAAATTAAAAAATAATACAAAATGTGACTAAATATCACAAAATAGACCAATATAAAAATAGTATAATAATTAACAATTCATAATTCTGGGTCCTAATCTTAGGGCCTGCAGGGAAGGGGGTGTAGGATAAATTTAACAACACAAAGAATCGTCCAGCCGTTTGACTTAATTGTCAGAAAGAGGTGCTTCGCAAAGAAATGGTGATAGCAGCAGATCTGATTCACCTTAATGTGAATTTCCTCTGCCAGTGGTTGAAGATCCAAGAAATAAACTTAATTCCTTGTCAAGCTTTGCTGAACCACCATTCCACAAACCAGATTTTTGAAATCTTTTCCTGAACTGCAAAACGACGTCGTTGTCCTTAAATTCAAAGCCCCTGATTATGCTCAAATTTCATAACATGAAGATAAAAAAAAATGACGAAATAATACCTTCAACAAACTAGCATGCTGCACAATGAATTGTTCAGTGGCATCTTTTCCAAGATTAGCTGCACAGAGAGGGCAGACCTGAGCATCCAAATGAAGCAGGCACCAAATTCAATTTAGTTTTAATAATAAGATCAAACAAATCACATGCATCACTGCAGGAAATCCAATTAAGATGTTACCTTTACCTGTAGATCTTCATGGAATGCAAAGAAGATTCTTAGACTTACAGTTGTAGTCTTTATTATAGGCAAAAAGTGAAATTCTAGTGTGCACCAATTAACAAGGAAATGTGTATTTGTGTACAAGTCACTATACTGATGAGAAAGCATCAGACAAAGATAATCACATACTGCATTTTTCAAGTCAAAGCAGTGTTCTTCCTGCAGATGGCTACAGAGCAAATATACCTCAATATCAACAGAACGGAAGGGACATGGAAAGAAAGAATGATTTAGAATAAACATCACAGGAAAGATCAGCCAGAAAGAATGAAAGCACGCAAACCTCAACAGTGGTCCTTGCTATTTCTGCTAAAGTTGTAAGACACCTCAAAAGGGTATTACTATTTACTGCTTTAAATAAAATAATAATAAATAAATAAGAAAATATGGTCAATAATACCTAACCGAAATGCTTAACTGAACTAAAATATCACAGCGGAAGACTTGTAGTACAATGTATACATACGTATATACATGCCCAAATAAAACTGCATTTATATTAAAATATTCGCGGAAAAACATATACATGTGCATACAATAAAACTGAAGTAAACTGGATCCCAAATAGCAGCAGACTCCTCCTCCCAGCTCCCAACAGCCTACCTGCAAGAGAAAGGAAAGTAGGGAGTGAGTGATAAAATCACCCAGTAAGCACTTCATATCCTCAGACCCTAAACCCAATCCTTCTCGAAGGATTGCCACCTCAACTCAACCAGAACAGGCTCAACTGAAAACCACTCCGACGGTCTCATCTTCTGCAGATCGGATACTATCTCATACCGGATCGTAAAATACGTATATGAGTATACATAAACAACCTAAAGTGAAGAGTAATCTGAGCGGGTCAAACTTGACACACTAAATTCTGCTACTGATAATCACTACTTTACTGATCTGAGCTGATACTGTTACTGTTACTATTTTCTGGAATTCACGTGTCAATACATGGCTTATCATGTTCTGATGTTCTGCTGTTCGTGTCTTTTACACGTTTCATATTCTATTCAATTATAGTTTCTTATTGTCTTATCATTCTCTGAATGATATGCTGATGTGTCATATAATCATGACATGATATGATAACATGCTGAAATCATAACTAGGCCTGGGCCTGTATACTGAAAATAGTTTTATGAAAACTGTTCATGAAAATTGCTGTTGGATCCTGGGATCCCGAATCTGAAAATCATAAAACTTTATCTGAAAGCTGTACTGAAAACTGTACTGAAAACTGTGTACCTTGGGGTACCATGATATGCTGAAAACTGTGCTGCGCAGACTGATGAAATACAAGGATTCGGCACCTTGGCCATGTGAGTTTCCTCTGTAAACACGTGCCACAAACTGTATGGCCCACGTGATGCTATCAGGCCTGGGCCTGGAAACTGATCTGAACTGAGCGCCTCGAGCTATACTGCATCTGATCTTGGGATCAGGAAACCTAAACTACTAGCTGAGCAACCCGACACATGCCAATACATAGGGCTAGTAATGAGCATATAGCTCCTGGCGACACGGGTGTTGAAACTCACAAGTGCCCCCTCGTATTCACCTCTGAAATCTATGTTTTTCAACTGAAAACATGAATTCGGATCCTTGGATCCATTTCTGAAAACTCTGTATGGCATGCCATGCTATGCTGTATGTATGATGCATCATGTACTTTTATTTGAGCTCATTTTACTGTTTTCTATCCATCGGATAGGGTTTACTGTGCACATTTCTCAATTTCAGCTTATTTTTCTCATTTTGGCCTGACGCACGGGCGTGCGTACCGTGTGCACGGGCGTGCATAAGCTTGCACGGGCGTGCATAAGCTTGCACGGGACCGTGACCCTAGTCGTGCATATGGTCGTGCAAGGTTCTGGAATTTCAAGCAATATTCTCAATTTCACTAGGTGCACGGACGTGCATGAACTATGCACGGTCGTGACCCTTCGAATTAGGTCATGCACGGGCACGTAAACACGGCCGTGACCATGCAGAATACGCAGTAAGCACAGGCGTGCGTCCTACTCTGCACCTCCATGACCACTTGGAATCAACTCGATTCCAGCCAAAATCACAACCCAAACTCACATCAAACATATATCACATGCCAAGCACTTCCAATAAGCATAAATACACTTCCAGCAACTTCAAATCTCAAGCAAAACATCCAATCCAATCTCAAAACATATATGAACATATATTCTCACTCATCACATGCATATAAGCATCAATCATCAATATAATCATCTCAAATCATCATCAGCATACAAAGAGAGCATCACAAGCACGCTGGGAACACAGCTCATGCATCAAAGCATAAATCAAGCAAATCAAAACACAAGGGAAAGAGGAAGGAAGCACCTACCTCTAGACATGCTTTCTCTCTCAAGAAGAACACAAGATCAAGCTGGATTGGAAGCTCCTGGAAGCTGATCACCACCTCTAGGGTTGATCTCCTCTGAAAATCAAAGCCAAACTTTGGGTGAAAATGAGTTTGGAAACGGATAAGCGTAACTTAAAACCAAGACAGCTGGAAAAATACCCATGCACGGGCGTGCATCTACCACGCACGGTCGTGCATCCCGAGAAAATTACAAAAATACCATTTTCCTGCGCTCGCATGCAAATCCACCCAAACGGATCCATGCACAAGCCACCAAACTCAAGAAAAACCTCTCTTTTCCCCCCAAACCTCTCTCTCACAACCCTAGAATACTCAGAAATCACAATTTGACCCCAAACCTGGGATGTTACAATCTCTCCCTCTTATAAGAATTTTGTCCTCGAAATTATCTGAAAAGCTCGAGATATCGATCCATAATCTCAGATTCCAGTTCCCACGTGGACTCTTCCACACTTTGATTCCTCCACAGAATTCTGACCAAAGGAATCTCTTTATTTCTCAGCACTTTAACTCTGCGGTCTATAATCTGAACTGGCATCTCTGGATAACTCAGATCCTCTGCCAATTCCAACTCTGCAAGCTCTAGCACATGCGAAGGATCTCTGATGTACTTCCTCAGCTGAGACACATGGAAAACATCATGGAATCTGTCCATACTGGCCGGCAATGCTAGTCTGTACGTAACTGGGCCAACTCTCTCCAGGATCTCATAAGGTCCAATGAACCTTGGGGCCAACTTGCCCTTCTTGTCAAATCTCAAAACATGACGATAAGGAGCGATCTTTAGGAACACTTAGTCCCCAATCTCAAACTCCAATTCCTTACGCCTCACATCTGCATAACTCTTTTGGCGATCCTGGGCCTGTTTCATCCTTTGCCTGATTACCCTTATCTGCTCAATCATCTACTGAGTCATCTCTGGACCCACTGCTGCTGATACTGAGCCATCTGAATAGTTGACTGATAACTATTATTATACGTGAACTCTATCAGTGGCAACAAATCAACCCAACTTGTCTGGAAGTCTAAACAACATGCTCTGAGCATATCTTTCAGAATCTGGTTCACCCTCTCCGTCTGACCATCTGACTGAGGATGATATGCTGAACTGAAATGCAAACGAGTCCCAAGTGTCCTCTGTAAACTCCTCCAGAAAGCTGACAAGAACCTGGAGTCACGATCTGACACAATCACCTTGGCAACTCCGTGTAGTCTGACAATCTCCCTGACATACAGCCGACCCAACTGATCAGTCGACATGCCATCTCTGACTGGCAAGAAGTGAACAGATTTACTCAATCTGTCCACTTTGACCCAAATACCAGTATACCTCTCTCTGACTCTGGGTAATCCGGAGATGAAGTCCATAGAAATACTCTCCCATTTCCATTCAGGCACGCTCAATGGCTGTAATAACCCTGATGGTCTCTGATGTTCAGCCTTAACCTGCTGACACACTAAGCATCTGGCCACAAAATCTGCTATATCTCTTTTCATGCCTGACCACCAGAAGTTCCTCTTCAGATCTTGATACATCTTGGTACTGCCCGGATGCACTGAATACGCAGAACTGTAGGCTTCTGACAAGATTCTCTGCCTCAACTCTGAGTCATCTGGAACACAAACTCGACCCCTGAATCTCAGAATCTCATCTCTGATCTCAAAATCTGGCACTGTGCCCTCTGACACTCTCTGTACCATTATATGTACCCACTGATCTGATCTCTGTGCCTCTCTGATCTCATCTGACAAAGTAAACACAATTTGAAGCCTCGAAAACCCAGCTGACACAATCTCTATCTGTTCTCTGATGACCTCACTCTGAAGCTCACTCTAAACAGACAAACTGGATAAGGCAACTCTGTGACTCAAAGCATCTGCAATTACATTTGCTCTACCCGGGTGGTATCTAATCTCACAATCATAGTCCTTGACTAACTCCAACCACCGTCGCTGTCTCATATTCAACTCTTTCTGGGTGAAGAAGTACTTCAGGCTCTTGTGATCGGAGAATATACAGCATCGAACCCCATAAAGGTAATGCCTCCAAATCTTGAGAGCAAAAACCACTGCTGCAAGCTCTAAATCATGCGTAGGGTATCTCATCTCATGATCCTTTAATTGCCTGGAAGCATAGGCAATTACCCTACCAGCTTGCATCAGCATTGCAGCAATCCCCTGGTGCGAAGCATCCGTGTAGATCTCATAATCTAGCCCTCCTGAGGCAAAGCCAACACTGGTGCACTGGTCAATCTCTGCTTTAACTCTTGGAATCTGGCCTCACATAAATCTGACCAAACAAACAGATTCTCTTTCCTGGTCAATGCTGTCAAAGATCTTGCCAAGCTGGAAAATCCTTGAATAAACCGTCTGTAGTAGCCTGCCAAACCCAAGAAACTGTGAACTTCTTTAACTGTACTCAGCCTCGGCCAACTCAGAATAACCTCAACCTTAGCCAGATCCACTGATAACCCATCAGCTGATATCACATGCCCTAGGAATACCACACTATCGAGCCAAAATTCACACTTGCTGAATTTGGCATACAACTGCCTATCTCTCAATCTCTGCAGCACGAATTTGAGATGATCCACATGCTCCTCTACACTCCTCGAATAAACCAGAATGTCATTGATAAACACAACCACGAATCTATCGAGATAATCATGGAATACTCGGTTCATCAAATCCATGAACACCGCTGGAACATTCGTCAACCCAAATGGCATCACTACAAACTCATAGTGGCCATATCTAGTCCTGAAAGCAGTCTTAGGTACATCTTTGTCAGCAACTCTGACCTGGTGGTATCCTGACCTCAAATCAATCTTCAAAAAGATTGATGCCCCACTGAGCTGGTCAAACAAATCATTAATTCTCGGCAATGGGTACTTGTTCTTCACTGTGGCCTTATTCAATTCCCTGTAATCGATGCACATCCTCATCGACCCGTCTTTCTTTTTCACAAACAGGATGGGAGCACCCCACGGTGAATAACTCGACCGAATAAATTTCTTCTCTATCAGTTCTTGCAACTGTTTCTTCAATTCCTGAAGTTCTGTTGGAGCCATTCTGTAGGGAGCTTTCGAAATCGGAGCTGTCCCTGGGAGTAACTCAATATTGAACTTAAGCTCTCTCTCTGGCGGTAACCTCGGTAACTCCTCTGGAAACACATCGAAAAACTC
Source organism: Anacardium occidentale (assembly GCA_026122585.1). Classification (NCBI taxonomy): domain Eukaryota; kingdom Viridiplantae; phylum Streptophyta; class Magnoliopsida; order Sapindales; family Anacardiaceae; genus Anacardium; species Anacardium occidentale. Next base: position 22,801 of record JAJEJH010000583.1, read on the forward strand.
GCAGACAACTGCCACCTGCTCAACACTGGGCCCACTCACATTTCTGCATACCACATTAGCTAAGTAGCCAACACAGCCCTTACTTAGCATCCTCCTGGCCTGAACACACGAGATCAACATGGTCTCCACTCTACCCTCTCCAAAGATGAACTGATCAGGGCCTAAGTGAAGCCTAACCTTTTTCCTCTGACAATCGATCTCCGCCCCATATCTCGCCAGGAAATCCATACCTAAGATCATGTCAAAATCACTCAACTCCAACATGATCAGATCTATCATCAAAGATCTACCCATAATCACTATCTCCTGATCAAATAACAACTGGTCGCTATACATCACACCCCCATCTGGCATCTCTATACACACATAACTCTCTGCCACACTAGGGGTCAACTCTAATATCTCAACTACCCCTCTAGAAATGAAACTATAGGTGGCACCACAGTCAATCAAAACAAACAAGGGAGTGTCAAAGAAGAACAACTGACCAGTAACGACATGTGGAGTAGCCTCTGCCTGCTCCTGCCCCATGGCATAGACTCTGGCTCGACCTCCACCTCCACCTGAGGGCCCTACACCTCCTCCTGGTGCACTAGCTCTGCCACTACGACGACGATCAGCTCATTCAGCTGAACCGCCTCCACCTCAGAAGAAGCCTCCTCTATCTCTGCCTGAACCAGGTCTACTAGAACCGGCTCCTCCTGTTCCACCAGATCCACCTCTAGCTGGACACTCTGATATCTTATGCCCCGACTGACGACATCTGAAGCATACTGGCTGACCAATCAGGTACTCTCCACTGTGCCTCCTACCACATCTAGGGCACACTGGTGGCTGACCTCCCATCCTCTGTCGCTGAGTACTCTTCCCAGATTTTCTCTGCTGCATGGGCCTCTTGCCTCTGTCTCTGTCACTGACTCTCTCAGGCTGTCCAGAATACATACTCATCCTCTGTAGACACATCTCTGATCTGGTAGCTCTCTCTAGAGCATCACTGAATCTGTGCGGGGGATGATCTCTTGTCAACACATCTCTGGCAATGGCTGGATGCAGACCATGAATGAACTTCTGAACTCTGCCAGCCTCTGTACCTGCTAAACTTAGAGCAAATCTGGCCAAAGCATTGAACCGAGTCGCATACTCTCTGACTGAACTCGAGCCCTGCTGTAACTCAATAAACTCTTGAGCTCTGGCATACATGGTCCCTGGGCTCCTGAATTCACTCTCAAACATGGCTCTGAACTCTTCCCAAGACAATGACTCTTCATCCACTGAAGATCTCGCGAGATTCCACCACGACCTCGCGTCACCTCTGAACATGAAAACAGCATATCTGATCCTCTCCCGATCAGACATGGTGAATAGACCGGTCACACTCTCGACCGCCTCTATCCACTTCTCAGCTGCAGCCAGATCTCTACTACCCATGAACTTGGGAGCTTGGTGAATACTCGGTAAACTGTAGATGAGATGAACTCTCTCTGAACCACTAGTGCTCACTGTATCAGACCCAGAACTCTGTCCCTTATACTGCCGACCCTGACCCATATCTGGCCACTGACCACCCATCTGCTCAAGATAATCCTGTCTCTGAAACTCAGGTTGTCTTCTCCTCGGCCTCTGATAGGCATCCTCTCTACCATAACCCTGCTCATCGCCTCTGACAGGCTGCTGAGGCCTTTCTCCCATCATTTCTATGAAGATCTTTCTGACATCCTCTGCCCCAAGGGCACCACGGGCGGCCTGCGATCCCCTTTTACCACCACTTCCACTTGACTGCCCAACTGAAGCACTATCTTCTTCCTCAGAAGATCTAGGAACACGGGCTCTCCTATCTCTCTTATCTGAAGAACCACAGAACATTAGGGTCAACCAAACCAAAACAGATACTACTATGCTTACACTGAGAGGAAGACGAGCTCTGGTTGTTGGGATACATTGAAATACACACATATGCATTTTGAAAACAATGCAATTCACACACACATGCACACAGTTTCCGCTTTGATATCGCTCTGATACCAAAAATGTAAGACACCTCAGAAGGGTATTACTGTTCACTGCTTTAAATAAAATAATAATAAATAAATAAGAAAATAAGGTCAATAATACCTAACCGAAATGCTTAACTGAACTAAAATATCACAGCGGAAGACTTGTAGTACAATGTATACATACGTATATACATGCCCAAATAAAACTGCATTTATATTAAAATATTCGCGGAAAAACATATATATGTGCATACAATAAAACTGAAGTAAACTGGATCCCAAATAGCAGCAGACTCCTCCTCCCAGCTCCCAACAACTTACCTGCAAGAGAAAGGAAAGTAGGGAGTGAGTGATAAAATCACCCAGTAAGCACTTCTCGAAGGATTGCCACCTCAACTCAACTAGAACAGGCTCAACTGAAAACCACTCCGACGGTCTCATCTTCTGCAGATCGGTACCTACCTCATACCGGATCGTAAAATACGTATATAAGTATACGTAAACAACCTAGAGTGAAGAGTAATCCGAGCGGGTCAAACTTGACACACTAAACTCTGCTACTGATAATCACTACTTTACTGATCTGAGCTGATACTGTTACTGTTACTATTTTCTGGAATTCACGTGTCAATACGTGGCTTATCATGTTCTGATGTTCTGCTGTTCGTGTCTTTTACACGTTTCATATTCTATTCAATTACAGTTTCTTACTGTCTTATCATTCTCTGAATGATATGCTGATGTGTCATATAATCATGACATGATATGATAACATGCTGAAATCATAACTAGGCCTGGGCCTGTATACTGAAAATAGTTTTCTGAAAACTGTTCATGAAAAATGCTGTTGGATCCTGGGATCCCATATCTGAAAATCATAAAACTTTATCTGAAAGCTGTACTGAAAACTGTGTACCCTGGGGTACCATGATATGCTGAAAACTGTGCTGCGTAGACTGATGAAATACAGGGATTCGACACCTTGGCCATGTGAGTTTCCTCTGCAAACACGTGCCACAAACTGTATGGCCCACGTGATGCCATCAGGCCTGGGCCTGGAAACTGATCTGAACTGAGCGCCTCACGCTATACTGTATCTGATCCTGAGATCAGAAAACCTAAACTACTAGCTGAGCAATCCGGCACATGCCAATACATAGGGCTAGTAATGAGCATATAGCTCCTGGTGACACGGGTGCTGAAACTCACAAGTGCCCCCTTGTATTCACCTCTGAAATCTATGTTTTTCAACTGAAAACATGAATTCGGATCCTTGGATCCATTTCTGAAAACTCTGTATGGCATGCCATGCTATGCTGTATGTATGATGCATCATGTACTTTTATTTGAGCTCATTTTACTGTTTTCTATCCATCGGATAGGGTTTACTATACATATTTTTCAATTTCAGCTTATTTTTCTCATTTTGGCCTGACGCATGGGCGTGCGTGCCGTGTGCACGGGCGTGCATAAGCTTGCACGGGACCGTGACCCCAGTCGTGCATATGGTCGTGCAAGGTTCTGGAATTTCAAGCAATATTCTCAATTTCACTAGGTACACGGACGTGCATGAACTATGCACAGTCGTGACCCTTCGAATTAGGTCATGCACGGGCACGTAAACACGGCCGTGACCATGCAGAATACGTAGTAAGCACGGGCGTGCGTCCTGCTCTGCACCTCCATGACCACTCGGAATCAACTCGATTCCGGCCAAAATCACAACCCAAACTCACATCAAACATATATCACATGCCAAGCACTTCCAATAAGCATAAATACACTTCCAGCAACTTCAAATCTCAAGCAAAACATCCAATCCAATCTCAAAACATATATGAACATATATTCTCACTCATCATATGCATATAAGCATCAATCATCATTATAATCATCTCAAATCATCATCAGCATACAAAGAGAGCATCACAAGCATGCTGGGAACACAGCTCATGCATCAAAGCATAAATCAAGCAAATCAAAACACAAGGGAAAGAGGAAGGAAGCACCTACCTCTAGACATGCTTTCTCTCTCAAGAAGAACACAAGATCAAGCTGGATTGGAAGCTCCTGGAAGCTGATCACCACCTCTAGGGTTGATCTCCTCTGAAAATCAAAGCCAAACTTTGGGTGAAAATGAGTTTAGAAACGGATAAGCGCAACTTAAAACCAAGACAGCTGGAAAAATACGCATGCACGGGCGTGCATCTACCACGCACGGTCGTGCATCCCGAGAAAATTACAAAAATACCATTTTCCCGTGCTCGCATGCAAATCCACCCAAACGGATCCATGCACAAGCCACCAAACTCAAGAAAAACCTCTCTTTTTCCCCCAAAACTCTCTCTCACAACCCTAGAATACACAGAAATCACAATCTGACCCCAAACCTGGGATGTTACAGAAGTAAGTTTCGTGCCCCGCATTCTTTTGCAAAATTTTACCTCTTCAAGAGGATGATAACCCCGGTCATTAATGAAATTAGATGAATCAGGAACTGAATCAGAATAATCTGCAGCAATTGAAACTTTTGAAGGGCAAAAATCACGTCCACTAGACAACCAATCGAATTGTGAAGAACCAAAAAATGGATTCCTGCATCCGAAACTTAAATAGAAGAATAAGTTTTTCACTAAAGTTTGTTAAGATCAGTAACTTTTGTACATAGGAAAGCAATGGAAGATTTGGAAGTGAATCATATCATATCTTATGCCCTATTTTTTGTAATTCTTGACTTACAGTATTTTGGGTCCAAATACACATGCTTGCCTGTGCATGCAACATAGACACACAGGCAAACACCTGCATAATGCCATCCCAAACAATAAGATTTCATTATATTATTTCTTCAGCAAGTAAATGAAAAATTTTGTCAATTCTACAGGTATAACCACAAATTACTAGAAGCAATGCCACACACAAATTTATTTGCTCTAAAATTAAATGCTTCTAAATTACAATAACATGACATCTTAAACAAAAACAAAAAAAAAAAAAAAAATCCAAAAAATGCCTTAAACAAACTTCATTGTCATCCTAACTTTACACATGATAGAGAAATCTCAGGATTCACTCCGAATTTTGCTAGAAAACTAATTTGGTTTAGAGTATATAAGGTTATAAACTAATCTTTACACAACAACCAAATAATGAAACACAATTTGAAGAAATTTCATCTTTCATGAGCTAGACCAGCAATAAAAAAAATCTAGGAAGACCTTATGCCAGAAAGATCAGGAGCTCTGCAACCATCACAAGGATTTTTAATCCAACTGCTTGTGATCCCATTTGATGTTGAGCAACTAATACCCTCCGAATGACATAAGTGACATTGCAAAGGACCTTTAAACACATGGAATGAGAAAATGTTGATAAAATCACCATTACATCCCATAAAACAAGAAATAAGAGGGCAAATATGCAAAGTAGAAAGTCAGTCAACATCAGAAGCCAAATTAATAAAATCATAGTCCAAGTCACCTTCTAATATAGGTTGTCAAATAAATCGAAAGCTTCAATTTATAATTGCTTCAAAATTCTCTTCAAAAGAAGACAACTAATTGTAAAACTTGAACTCATTTAATTATAATTATGCCAAACTCACTAAACTTTCAAAAATCCTCTTGTCCTAGCATTACTATTGAAATTATTTAGAGAAGAAAAAAAACAACCGGTCTCTTCTTTAATATACACATTCAAGTTCAACTGTAATGAATCCCTGTCCCACGTCATTGCTTTATGTACTCTCCATAATTTAAAAATAAAAAATCGAACAAATAATCATATTTGCAATTAAAAAACCACTACGCCTGTGAGTCTATGAAACTAATCAGCCTTCCAAACTCAGGTATTTACCTATCAAAAGCTAAAAATTCAAACTTGCATGAGTGTCTATAAAACAAATCAGCTTCAAAAAAGGTCAAGTCCTTCACAATCAAAGCTGATAAACCAACATGGGTTCCTCCAAAACACAAAAAAACTCAAATGGGTATCTCACAAATTAGCAATTAAACTCTCAGATTACTCCACTCGTTCAAATCATTCCATTAAAAAAAGAAGAAAAAAAAAACGGCTTTTGATCGAGATTACCAAGAGCAATTGAAGACGCAGCAGCGATCGACATAACAGAGCGAGAGTGAGATGAGACGTGAAGATTATGATGGTGTAAGCAAGTGGGTGTGGTTGGAAGCGAGATTAGAACCGTGCCATCAAACTCTATGTTGTGTCAGAGTCGTTTGCTCTGAGCCATGAAAATGTTAGTTTATTTACGAACTGGAGGGAGCCTCTTGTGCTTGCATCCTTTTCCTCAACTTTGGCTGCTCACATAGTCACATGGGCGCTCGGACTTCAACTGTATCATATACCCGTTTATTTTAGGCCAAAGGACTATTTCCCACCCATAGTTTGAGGCGGGGACAAAGTCCCGCACTCTAAGTTTCAAAAGCCCAGTCTCCCACCCTTGGAAACATTTTTTATAATTTTTATACCTAAATGACTAAAATACCCTTTTACAAAATAAATATTTATAATAAAATTATAAAATAATTTTTAAATATAAAATAATTTTTAAAAAATATTTAAAATTTTAAAAAATTTAAAAAATATAAAATTTTAAAAATTTTTTGGGCATTACACACTTCACCATGTGGCTTTTGTGTGAGGTGAGGTGGCGTATTGAAGGGCGGTGGCGTTTAAAACCCACACTGGTTTTTGAGGAGGCGGATCGGCGCACGCTTTACCCGATGAGCGGCGGATCACGGCCGCACCGGTTTTGGAGGGCGGCCCGGTTAGCCCACCTCACTCCAATAATAGGCCGGAAAGCGACCACTTGCCAGGACCAAAGTGGCCCTTCAGAAGCCGTGCCCGGCTACTTACAGCGAGAGGTACGGCGGTCACGAGCGCCTGCAAGCGGCGATTTAGCGCCTCCATGAAGCAAGGGAGGCAGATCAGCCTCCCGCACCAGCTGAGTGGTAGGAAAGCGGCCACAGCTGTCACCAGCAGCCACCGCCGCCCGAGAAAGCGATGCTTGGCAGTAAGCTGCTAAAAAATTTTAAAATATTTTTAATATATATTTTTAATTTTTTTTAATTTTATATTTTTTATAAATTTTATATTATTATAAAATTTTAATCCTAAAATGACAAATTTACCCCTCAAGTGTTACTGTTTTCTGATTTATTTAATATTAAATTGTTTTCAGGGGTGGGAGACTGGGCTTTTGAAACTTGGAGGGTGGGACTTTGTCCCCTCCCCAAACTATGGGTGGGAAATTGTCCTTTGGCCTTTATTTTAGGATGCTGAGGTGCCGGTTAACAGGATCAACCATCATTGAGTTGCTATGTTAATTGGGCCGAGCAACCCCAAAGGCTATTATTACTTAATGTTTTGTTCAAATAATATTTTATTAATTTATTTTATGTTTAAAATAAGTACAAATGTGTAACTAAAACTATAATTTGTATATTTCGAGTTATATATATATATATTTAAACTGAATTAAACATGAATATATACATGTTCATATTCAGGTTCGTTTGTTATGATTTGGTTTGAATTCGATTCATATTTGATAAATATTTTTATACTGATGTTTGAATTTGAGAGTTGGGTTCGTATTCACAATTAGTTTGTGTAGTCTGTATTTATATATTATTAAAAATTATATTTAATTTAAGTTCAGATTTTTATTTGTATTCATATTCAATTCTTACAGTTCGTGTTCAAATTCATATTTACGAATTTTTAAAACTATAATTCAAATTCATATAATTCGTTTCAAACTTATTCGAATTGAATTTAAAAACAAATCTGAATATATTATATTTAAATGTAGCCCTATACGTATATACACACACCAACAACACAGATCATTTTAGCGGGAAAGAACAAGTATGGATGATATTGAAAACAATTGATGCAGTAATTGAAAACGATTGAAATGTAAACTTTTTTTTTTTTTTTTTAAGTCTTTTGTTTTTGTTCAATTTCACATGCTTTTGCTTGTAGGGTGGTCAAATGATTGTCAACCTCTTTGATAAGTTTTGGTATAGGTTTTGACCCGATGGGTATCATTTGTAAGATCTCGTATGGTGAACGATCTTTCTATAATTCTTTCCATGTCATGTATTCTCTTGTATCAGTGTTTATCAAAATTCTAACCCTAATGTCATGATTGAGTAAAAACTTGAACAATTGTCTTGCATTATTGACTCTTTGAATGGTTTGCCTTGATTGAATTCTTTTAAAAAGATTAGAGGAATCTAAAATAGTCATCCTCATTGCTTTGTGCATAATTGACTAACGAATTTGAGCTTTGATTGCTTGAGTTTTGGTTGTCCTCATGGTCTTTTACACTCTAAGCTGATTGATACTTGGGAAAAAATACTGGATAGCAAAATATGAAATTCATATGAAGAAAGTGATATTCTCACAGTGTTAAAGTTATCATTATCATTATTTGCCTTCTCATTTAAAATGATATATCGCTTATTGTGCAATTTTTTCAGAAGATTATGAATTCGAGGAAATGGAATTTGTACTTTTGTGTATGATAGAAGATATTATTCATATTATGATAAGCAACTTAAGGAGTCAAGTAAGTATTTTCATGATTTATGTTAAAGGTCACTTTTTCAAAAATCAAGTGCTTATGATTCCAAATATGTAATACATGACTTTGTCCATAATCTGGTTGAATCTATTTTCAAAGAATTTAATTTCAGATCCTAGCAAACCATTATCAAGCTACTAGAAAATGTTGAATGGATTCATATTTTTTCTTATATTCCTAGTAATTATATTGAGGGAGGAATGAGATTTATAAGCTTGGAAAAACTTATGGGTTTAAGAACATTCTTATTGATATTCATAAGACCTAGTTATACCAATTCTAGTAAAAATTATATAAGGGCTAATGTTATTTTTGATATGATGCTAAAGTTAATAAAATTGAGAGTATTATCTTTATAAAAGTACCATATTATTCATTTACCTGATTCAATTGAAGATTTGATGCATCTATGGTATCTGAACTTTTCTTATACTTTGATCAAAAGTTTGTCAAAGTCAATAAACTAATCATATAACTTGCAAACTTTGTTATTAAAAAGTTGTTTATATCTTGTGAAGTCACATTTGAATATGAGATATATGACCAAACTATATTATCTTGATATAAATGATCAAAATTTATTGAAAAAGATGTCATCCAGAATCAAAAAGTTGAAAAATCTCTAAATGTTATCTAACTTTATTATGGGAAAATTATCAAGTTCTAATTTAGAAGAATTTGAAAAGTTTATGTTTTCTTAAAGGTGTGCTTTACATTTCAAAATTAGAGAACACAAAGCAAATAAGTGGGCTTTTATTGGACAACAAAAAAGATTTAAATGTTTAGAGAACACGTCTACTTAATATGTACCCATATATTGCACTAGGTTGTCAATAAACAACATTAACACTAAGATTTGTCACTACTTTTTGATAGAGTCATTGAACATTGACATCAAGATTACAAATATTTCTAAATTAACTATCGTATGTGAACATAGGATTTCCATGGTTAGTTTATGTATATTGATCTTTTTATCACAGTTCCACCATCCTAAAAACATTTATCTAATTATACTTAAAAGAAAAACAATATTTTGATGAAGAATCACCATTTTATTAATAGAAATAATTATTACAATACAATAAAATTGACGTGATCATTAACTCAAGAGCATTATTCACTATTAAAAAAAACATTGATTAGCATTGAACATTCTTATTTAGCATCGGATATTGTCTCATGCTCATTTGCTTGAACCTAAAAAAATTAACATTAGCATTGAATTTTTGTTGATGCTAATTATAATCTAAATAATCCGATGCTAATTTACTAAAAATTTTTTATTAATTTTCAATGCAAATGATTTGCTAGATTTTTTATACTAATTTGATTCTATTCCTATTTTAAATTCAAATACAAATCTGATGCTCAATAGGTTTGACGTTATTCCCGTGTTATTTTGATTCTAATTTGGTTATAGTAACCCAATGTTAAGCAGATATTACTTTACGCTAATTTTAATCCAATATTAATTATATCCGATATTATTTTGATGCTAATTTGTAATGTTAAGTCAATTTTAATTTGATGCTAAAGTTAATGATAATGTGAAAAAAATATACTGACTTGGTATAATAATAAACTCCCAATTTAGTATTAACAAAATAAAAAAAAATACAAAATCGTTGTGAAATATCGTAAAATAGATCAATATAAAAACAATACAACAATTAATAATTAATAATTAATAATTAATAATTCTCATTTTAAGGATTCAGGGTCCTGGTCTCTGGGATCGCAGGGGAGGGGGTGTAGGATATAAATCTAACAACAATTTCCTCTACCAGTAGTTGAAGATCCAAGAAATGAACTGAATTCCTTGCCAAGCTTTGCTGAACCACCATTCCAGAAACCAGATTTTTGAAACCTTTTCTTAACTGCAAAACGACATTGTCGTCCGTCAAATTCAAAGCACCTAAATATGCTCAAAGAGGTCATAAGCATGCGTCAAATTTCATAACATGAAGATAAAAAAATGACGAAATAATACCTTCAACAAACTAGCATGCTGCACAATGAAATGTTCGGTGGCATCGTTTCCAAGATTAGCTGCACAGAGAGGGCAGACCTGAGCATCCAAAAGAAGCAGCCCCCAAAAGAAGCAACCCCCAAATTCAGCTTAGTTTTGATAATAAGACCAAACAAATCGCATGCATCATTGCAGGAAATCCAATTAAGATGGCAGCATTATATTCTAAATCAGGATGAGTGTGTTACGTTTACCTGTAGATCTTCATGGAATGCAAAGAAGATACTTAGACTTACAGCTATAGAGTCTTTATTATAGTCAAACAGTGAAATTCTAATGTGACCACTAATTAACAAGGAAATGTATGTGAGTGTACAAATCATTATACTGATGATAAAGCATCAGACAAAGACAATCACATACTGCATGTTTCAGGTCAAAGCAATGTTCTTCCTGCAGATGGCTACAGACCAAATATACTTCAATATCAACATAACAGAAGGGACATGGAAAGCAAGCTTTTGCATCATCATCACCTTCAGAATCATAGGACATATATAGAGAATATTCAAAACCGAGAAGGATCAATCATTTTGGGAGAATGAGTCTCCTTTAAGGCTTAAACCTCACAGGGTTTTATAAATTGTTGGAAACCAATTTATTTTGAGTGAAAGAAGTCAATAATAATCTCTTGATGAAACTGGATAAGGTAAAATACATGACCTACCCACTTTATTTAGTTTTGTTTTAATTACTACTGATTTCTAAATATTATAATATCGATGGTATTACAATGGCAAGACAGATACGATATTTGCAAGAATTAGCCCACGTCACAATCATAAATCAAGCTTGTAGATGATAACCCGTTGTCTAATCACCTAGCTAAGGGCCCATTTCATTTCCTTCATTGTCATTGAAATGTGTCCCCCCTTCCCTGCTTCTGATCAATAATGGAAGGTTTTATTGCTCCCAAAATTGATTCTAAAATCTCCCAATTTCACCCCTAAAATTCCAGCCCCATGTAAGCATAAAAGCCCTCAAATTCATGGAATTTTTCACCTAAATCCAACATTAATTCATCACCAATAAACATAAATGAAAATGTTGCAAGAAAAACCAACCTCAAGCATAAAGAATCTTCCACCAACTTGAGGGTGAACCAAGGATAAAGGAAATTCCACCACCAAGGTTCTTCCACCACCAACTTCCTCTTGGTAGAAAGTTGGATAAAGGAAATAAAATTCACATTAGCCACCAAGCTTCATGGAACTAAAGAAAGCCAAGGCTTTTCTAATTTTTTCATTTCAACAAAAGCTTTTTTACAATGAAGTTGATGTGCCTTTTTATAGGCAAGTACAAACTATGGTTAAAATTAACTCTAGTTACCTAATCTAGGGTACAAGGGGCTTGAATAAAAATAAAATGAAAAAGACAAGATTCAAGACTAATTAAAGTCACTTAAAATCTAATTACAATGTAAATTTGAAATATACACAATCTCTAATATATTATATTTTGCATGCTTGCATTTTTCCTTGATTAATTTGTCTTGGATTCAAATTTTTGAATCAAATGTTTCATCCGAATTGATTACTCGAACTCGATTTGAAGCGTGTTGGCACTCAAATCCGTATTGAAAGTCATTAGAAACTCAAAATCTTCAAGGAGAATGCATTGGATAGATCCTAGAATCAAAATGCATGCAAATTGGCTTGAAAGGCTAAAAAAAGGGGAAATTGCGGCACAATGCACGTGCTGTGGCATTATGCCACGACATAAGCATGCTGCGCGCAGGAGCGCGTGCACTGTGCACCAGTGCGCGCAACACACGCTTGCTTGCACTGTAAGGTAACGCACTGCAGCACGCAGTGCTGCTAGTTGTGCGCATAGCGTGGGTCTTCTAGTAGCCTTTCTTTCTTCGCTTGTTTTCGGTCAGATTCACATCCAAATTGAGTTCTGTTTTTTTCATGGGCTTCATATGGAGTCACTTGATAAATAGTGATGTCTTCAATTGCCAAAAATGATTTTTGTGATGTTGAAGATTCATTCGAATGTATGATTCAAACTAACGTTTTATCGTCTCATTTGACAAGATATTTTCAAAATTGACGTGCTTGATTCGAGTCTTCCATTTTAAAAGCATGATTGATCTTCTTTGGTCGTCTTGAACTAAATGAGTGCTACTTGGATATTGATCATACTCCCCTTGTTGGAGAGAATTTGTCCTCAAATCCGTAATTTTTGAATCACTCGCCTAGCACAAACTCTCAATCTCTTCTTTTAAACCACCATGCTCTATTGTAATTTCTACCTTGGAAATAATTTTCTCAGCCTTGGAATTATCTTCTACTGCAATCACACTTCCATCTTCATGCAAGACAATTTCCTTGTCTTCATTCTTCATTTCATTATCACCCAAGGTAACAATTGGTTCTTGCTCTTCCATAGCCTTCATCACACAACCTTGTCCTTATGTCACTTCTTCCTTGATGGCATCTTTCTTCTTGTGGGCCGCTAAAATTTAGTTTGGGAATAATTTTCTTTTCATTAACTTCTTCAATCTTTCCTAAGATTCAATTCTTTCTTTCCTTTAGAGATTTTTCCACCATGTAATTACATAGCCCGCAAATGTTGAGATGGCGATATTACACTTTTCTTCATCATCACATCCCACATATACATGCTTGAAAACCCACTCAATATCAATTAACCAATCAATAAAAGCACCGGGGTTCATATCTCCATAGAAGCTAGGGATTTCTAACACATCTTCACTTTCCATGGTTTAATTTGAATTTTGGAGGAAGAACAAATGAGGAAAAAATGAATTCACAATTATGTGAACAGTGTTTTCGAATGATGAACAGTAATATGAGAATGGAATAGTGTTTTCAATTAGGGTTTGGGCTTAGAATAATTGTTTGGGCTAAGGTATGAAGTTGGGTTAGGTTTTTTTATGATTATTTGGTCTTTGAGATGTGGATTGGGTTTTGTCTTGTGTTTGGGCTTAGGATTGGATAACAAGGGTAATATTGGAATATTAAAAAAAGGCTAATTAAGTAATTTGGGATGAGGATAAAATAGTATATGACATAGGTAAGATGGTTAAGGGCTAATTATGGTGATTAGGGTTAGGGAAATGATAAAACTGTTTAGGGAAATAATTAATAGAAAGTGGTGAGGTGGCAATGATTTGGTAAGAATTAATGATGGTGTTAGGAAAAAGGTTTTGTACTTGTTGCAAGAAAAGTGTGGGCTAAGTTATAGTGCAATAAATTATGGCTAACTTTACAAGCAAGCATGCAAAGTAGGTTGACCAAAATTTATTCACAAGTTTTGCAATCCACCGGGTGAGCAAAGAAAATTTTGATTTTGGTGAAGGCTAGTGGAGTGTAGGATTAAACAAGAAGGGACAACCTATTGATGACTACTCCTTCCTCCTTCTTTCAAGCAAAATTTTCTCTCTCCTAACTCACTCAAACCACAATCCTATAACATTTCAAACACAAATTTGCAAACCATAACAACCTTAATCTTCTAACCAAAGCTCTGATACCAAATGATCAATAATGGAAGGTTTTATTGCTCCCAAAATTGATTATAAAATCTCCCAATTTCACCCCAAAAATTCCAGCCCCATGTAAGCATAAAAGCCCTCAAATTCATGTAATTTTTCACCTAAATCCAACACTAATTCATCACAAACAAACATAAATAAAAATGTTGCAAGAAAAACCAACCTTAAGCATAAAGCAATCTTCCACCAACTTGAGGGTGAACCAAGGATAAAGGAAATTCCACCACCAAGGTTCTTCCATCACTAACTTCCTCTTGCTAGAAAATTAGATAAAGGAAATAAAATTCACATGAGCCACAAGCCTCATGGAACCAAAGAAAGCCAAGGCTTTTCTAATTTTTTCATTTCAACAAAAGCTTTTTTACAATGAAGTTGAGGTGCCTTTTTATAGGCAAGTACAAACTATGGTTAAAATTAACTTTAGTTACCTAAACTATGGTACAAGTGGCTTGAATAAATGTAAAATGAAAAAGACAAGATTTAAGACTAATAAAAGTCACTTAAAATCTAATTACAATGTAAATTTGAAATATAAACAATCTCTAAAATATTATATCTTGCATGCTTTTATTTTTCCTTGATTAATTTGTCTTGGATTCAAATTTTCGAATCGAATATTTCATTCAAATTGATTGCTTGAACTCGATCCGAAGAGTTGTTGGCACTCAAATCCATATTGAAAGTCATTAGAAACTCAAAATCTTCAAGGAGAATGCATTGGATAGATCCTGGAATCAAAATGCATGCAAATTGGCTTGAAAGGCTAAAAAAAGGGGAAATTGCGACAGAATGCACGTGTTGCGTCATTATGCCGCGGCATGAGCATGCTGCGTGTAGGAGCGCGCGCACTACGTACAAGTGCATGCAACACACGCTTGCTTGTGCTGCAAGGCAGCGCACTATAGTGCGCAATGCTGCTAGTTGTGCACATAGCGCAGGTCTTCTAGTGGCCTTTCTTTCTTCGCTTGTTTTCGGTCAGATTCACATCCAAATTGAGTTTTGTTTTTTTCATGGGCTTCGTATGGAGTCGCTTGATAAATAGTGATGTCTTCGATTGCCAAAAATGATTTTTGTGATGTTGAAGATTTATTCGAATGCATGACTCAAACCAATGCTTTATCGTCTCATTTGACAAGATATTTTTGAAATTGAGGTGCTTGGTTCGAGTCTTCCATTTTAAAAGCATGATTGGTCTTCCTTGGTCGTCTTGAACTAAATGAGTGCTACTTGGATATTAATCAGCTTCAATTGAGGAAGTTTTATTCATGCTCTAATTACTACCTTCAAGAGTGAGACAAGATCTTTGACCAAAGACTCTCATGCCTTTCTTGGTTGGACCAAGGTGATCTTCTTTCTGATAAGTCTGTCTGAATTTTTAGAGCAAGAAGCATAACTACAAGAAAGCTTTCTTTATCTTTATGGATAACCAATCCATTTCAAATATAGTTGGGAGACTTTACCCAAGAAATGGGTAAAAAAGGTGGAAAGATCGGAACATGGAAATAGATCTGATACTAATACAGACCATCTATTGCAATTGTTGTGCTTTCTTAAATTACATACCTATACAAGGGTTCATGTTTCGATCAATTTTAGCGGAGTTGATCATCTTTCTCGAAAACAAAGATTTAAAGTGGCCTATAATTTACTGAGTATTCGGTATAACTCATGCATTCATGTTCAAAACTATGCAAACTTAGTAACACGAATATTTCTGATAGTCAGTCTATTTCCATCAGCCGGTCAATGGGAGTAAAAAGTATAGGATATGTTTGGTGTTTCTTTCATCAATTATCCGGATCCATGTGGTATATCAACCAATTATGGTTTCAAGGGTTATCTATTATGGAAAAACCTTTTTCTAAATAGATATGTGAAAGTATGCTATGATGATCCAGAGAAATGTGTGGTTTTGAACCCACTGAGATGACCTAAGATCTTTGCTATTTCGATTTTGCTAGTCCTTGGGAATAGCATAGCAACGGATAATTCAGAATCAGCTGAATAGGTCCAGTCTAGGGGATAAATCAATGGGAAATGCTATTTGCTTTCTTGGCAAGAATAAGAATTCACTTCTACGAAATGAAAGAAAGCAACTTACAGGCTAACAATAAGCTAGTGTGAAGGCTAGTTGTCCGTAGCACTTACATGTTCGGGCTTCTGTCTGTGATAGAATGCTTTCATGCTCTTCCCCTCACTGTCTTATCCAATCGGGGATTCTTGGCTTTTGAAATGCTTTTCGTAAGGGAACCAGTCTTTGGTCTTTTAGTAAGAGTAATTATTTCAAATTTGAAAAAAGCTAGCAAGAAAATCTCTTTGTTAATCATCTCTCAAGTGAGTGAAGTGACTCATGGGTGTGGGGCACAACCGTGTTGTAGGACCCGTCATAATGCATACCGCTGCTGCTGAATAATATCTTTTTATTAATATACTAGAGATTCGGTACACGTGACAGGAATCCTATGAAAAGAAACCTGCTGCTAGACATTTATACATGCATTGCGGAAGCTGAAATTGAAATATACAATATATAAATGTATAATGAGCCCAAAATGGCCTTTTCATAAATATATACTGTTTATGTACAAATATACAACTGAGTACATACAAATTGTACAATACAAAACCCAACAGGCCAAAACTGTACACTGAAAACTGTGTGGAGTCCTTTCCGATTAGTCACGGTCCACTCGCTCCATGCCAGCAGCACACATACCTAGAAAGGAAGGAAGAAGGAAAGGAATGAGTGATAAAGATCACCTAGTAAGCGATCCTTATTTCCCTCAACCCAAGCAAGCATCAAACAAACACATACCTGGCCTTGACCCTAACATTCATCTAATCGCTTGTTGGAACTGCTTATATTGCTTATTATGTTATCTGGTTGCTTAACTGATTAATTGAATCTCATTATTAATCCATGTCATGGAATATGAGTCATGTCAGCTAACTGAAAACTGAATATGCATGCATCTGAGTCTATATGTATCCGAAGATACCTGCTGTGCTGATCAGGTTGATGAACATAGGGATTCGACATCTTAGCCATGTGGGCTGAACAGTCTAGCTAAGGGCTAGAAAGCTGAATGTGCTATACTAGATGATCTAACCACAGTCAGAAGGTTGAAATCTCACAGATGCCCCCTCGAGCTCACCCAAAACTCTAATCCGGATATCAGGTTCTGAATGTTGAATGCTACTGAAATTGGATCCCTTGATCCTTTCTCATGCTACATGTCATGTTATGAAATGCGTATGCAACCTTAATTATCTGATATTATGCTTATCTGTTACTCATTAGCCTCTAAATTAGTTTCTTATGCTTAATTAACCATTTTCTACAACTTCTGTAAAATATGTTGGCGCACGGGCGTGTGGGTAAAGCACACAAGCATGCAAGAGGCATACAAGGGCGTGCATGGTAAGGGCACACGGGCGTGTGCACAAACGCATGTGGTCGTGCACTGGCCGTGCAATCATGCAATCAGTCATGCTTGCATATGGAAATTCTACGTATTTCACTAGAAAATCAGGAACATGGTCGTGTCCCTCAGGACACACGGGCGTGTCCTCTGTAAACAAGTCGTGCACACTTCGTGGACACGGGCGTGTCCCTGCAGAAACAAAGGCACACGGGCGTGTGTCTTGCTCTGCATCGACAACACTCACTTGGAATTTACAGGAAACCAACCAAAACATAACCAAACTTAAATTAACTAAAAAAATTCATTTCTAACACTTCAATAAGCATGCAAAGCACTTCAATTTCATCTTTCATCAATCACAGCTCAATCCACCATGAAAATGACTCATTCTCTCTCATGATCACATACAAGCAAAGCAAGCATGGTTCATGGGTGGAAGTCAGCATTTCAAGCATAATTTCATCACATATCAACATATAAACTCATTCATATACTCATAAGCATGCTGGGAACAAGACACGCAACACACATCATCACATACATGCTGGGAAACTCAAGGAAGAAGTAAGGAAGCACTTACCTCTTTCCATGGTTGTTGAAAATCTCTTTCTATCTATTCTCTTCCTTCTCTAGCTGGACTGGGAGCTACTAGATATTGGATCTCAGTTCTAGGGCTGGGAGCAATTGAAAACAAGAGAAACTTTGGCTGAAAAATAGGTTAAGCTAGGTGAGAAACACTTAAATCTCCCGTCTCTCTATTCTGTAACTAACTTGCACGGGCGTGTAGGGCACAGTGCATGGGAGTGCACAAGAGAAAATGAATAAACTTCATTTTCCACGCTACACATGATAGAAACCTCCCAAAGGGAATCATACGCAAGCCACACAGGCTCTGGAAACTTACTATCTCACCCTTAAACTCTTCTAAACTCTCAATCTATTTCTAAATCTCACATCTAACCCCAAAACTCTACCTCTAAGGGCATTTCTAATTTTGGGATGCTAGACGTGTTTACAAGGAAGTAATGCTTTATTCTATTGTCTCATCAGGGTTTCCATCCGAACTAGAAGAAGAAAGAAAAGTAGTCAAGGAAGGCTGATTTTGAAGGGTTTGAGGAGCTAGCTAGGTAATACTCGCTTATTGAAAATCTCACCCTAATCTATTGTCGCTCACTTTACTCTATTGGTAGAGCATTTCTTGCTAGATCGAATTGAAGGTGACTTCTTCTGCTGACTAAGGTGTTTCGCTTATGGGTTTTCAACATCCATAGCTTTTGACTATGTCGATGAAAAAGACTTTTTTGGTTTGGGACCCTTTTTAAGACACCTTATCGCTTAGGCTCGTTTTGCTCTCACTTCGCTTTCTACCACCCAACTATTATCCTCGGTCCGAAGGACTTCATCGCAGTGAGGCAAGCATCCGAAGCTATTGATCATTTGGACAGTTTCTGTAGCAGGGACGCTTGCTGGTCCCCTTATCACTTAAAGGCTTTCTTGTGACTTTCTTTCCTGTAAATATGCCACAAATGTGCTGCCTGTCTTGTATGCCTAAGCCTAAGCGAGGAGGTTAATGCAGGCTGACTTACCCGCTTAGTCCGTTGTCTTCAAAGTCCTAGTCTCAGAGAAGGTTGCTTGCCTTTCCGCGGGATACTTACAATTAAAATAAAAAAACAAAGTAGATATCAAATCAAAGCTGAGAAGAATTGGGTGGCCCATGGTTATTTTGTTATTATCAGCAGAAAAAGCTTACCCATTGAAGTTTTTTTTCTATTGTTTGTGACTGTTGACTACCGGTTGGTCTTCTTTCAATCTGTTGGTTTGACCCGAGGTAAACATTCCTTTAGTAAGCAAGGGAGAACCACAAAATCTGTTACTTTTAGGATAAAGACTATCCCAAAGAGACGATAAAAGGTATACCACGAAATCTATCACACAATTGGCGCATTGATCTGTGCAGCCTTAATGCTTTTCGCTGGTTGGTTCCATTATCACAAAGTTGCTCCAATATTGGAGACTAGTATGATTAGACAACATTGTCTAGAGACAATTGAGTCAGCATATAAAGAAATTCTTGACACACAGATGAAAATGCTTGAAAACATAAGATATGCATGTTGCGTCAGAGAGAGGGAAGACCTGGGACTTTTGAAGCTAAGAGTTCAAGTTAGGTTTGATCGAGCATGTTCAGACTGTCCTTGGGTTTGAGTTGAACTCAAGTTACTCTTCTTGTGATTAAAGGAGAACAGCTCATATAAGGTTAGACCTAATAGAATAAAGATGGTTATCAGGGCTTCGAAAACATCGCTCAAAATCAAATTATGACACAGGGCATTGTTCCTAAGTCAATTACCTCTCTTTTTGCCGAGTTCCTCCCCATCTGGCGCATTTTATTTTGGGTCCATTATCAAATGAGCAAGCAGGAAGATAGATTTCCCAATACACTCCCTCGTCTTGTCATATAAGATGACTCATAATTTCCTCTGGGCCTCCTTACACCTTTCTTGCCACTGCCCTATTTTCAGCATAGAATATTTACGTTCATTTCACTTTAATTAAAAAATAGAATTCGGGAATGATTAGCCTTCTTTATGACATGCCCCTCTTTTCTTACTCTATGTGAGCGCTTTTCCCTCCACCTCTAAGAAAGCCTTGAAGAATTATGTAATGTTTGATATAATATATAGATATTCACTCCTCTTATATAGTAAAATAATATATAACATATAATTAAATATATAATATTTACTATAATATATATATATATATATATATATATATACACACACGTCTCTCTCTCTTTCTCTCTCCTTTTTTATATATATATATATACACACACAAACATTTAAAAATAGGCCCAAGGACTAAGTCCCACCCATACTTCGAGGCGGGGACAAAGTCCCACCCTCCAAGTTCTATATGAAAAAAAAAAAACATCATAGACATTATTCATCTAGCATAAAGATGTTTCAAAAGAAGAGATTTTTTGCCAAAAAAGATCAACCAGAAAGAATTGTCCATACTTCATTTGTAAAAAAAACTGATATTTTTTAAAATATTAGTCTTAAAAAAAAAAAAAAAAAAAAAAAAAAGAAGAGAGAAGAACATGATCAGCAGAGATGCCAAATCGCTAATTTACAATCCCGTTATTTAGAATCTTTTTTCCAGAAACCGGATCTGAAAACTCGAATCATGACATACGGAAGAAACTGAAAGCTCTCAGCAGCCTTAGTTGACTCAATGAATTGAATAAACATCAATTGTGACATCCACTGACCGTTCACCATGTGGTGGCGGAGTCCACACGGCTTCCATCATTATTGAGTCGTTCCCTCGTTATCACTTAAATTATCTTGAGTTCAAATTTTCAGCATTCTTAATTCTCTTGTTTCAATAATCCTATTCCTTTCTTCTTTCTGAAATTTCTTCTTGAATCCATGGCATTTTTGGTTGACCCCCTTGTCTCTGCACTCTTCAAGGGGTTGTTTGAGATACTGGGATCCGATGAGGTGCGGGACTTTGCGAGGCAACTGGTTGGAGGGGTAGATTCAGAGCTGAAAAAGCTCGAAACAAAGTTGAAAATGATTGGGAATCTACTTGACCGTGCAGGAGACAAACAACCGATGGATGAGTCCTTAAAAGAGTGGCTTGACAATATTCAACACTGGGCTTATGATGCGGAAGACCTGCTGGATGAGTTTGCCTACGAAGCTTTGCGACACAAACTGAAGGGAGAACACCAGGCAAGCTCTAGCAAGGGATTTAGATGCCTCCCTGCTCGTTTCCCTAACCCCTTGTTCAATGTTAACATTGGGTCCAAGATCAAAGACATCAAAAGTCGGTTGGAACATCTCCACCAGCAAAGATCAGCTGAACTTGATTTGCAAAAGCTTTCTGGAGTGACATCAAGTAATGCCACACTGCAAAGACCACCGGAAAGTTCAAGCGTTCAACGCGAAAAATGTGTTTATGGCAGAGATGAAGATAAAGCCAAACTAGTTGCAATGATGAAAAGCGATCTACCAAGTGGTAACAACTTTCGAGTGATAGCGATAGTCGGCATGGGAGGGCTTGGCAAGACGACAATTGCTGGAGAGGTGTACAATCACAAGGAACCAAAAGATTTCAAGTTTGACAAAAAAGCTTGGGTCTGTGTTTCAATCAATTTTGATATTCTCGCTATCTCAAGGAGGCTCCTTGGGCCATTAAAAGGCTCCTCGGCCTCAGATGATTTAAACGGAGTGCAAGTTGAATTGGAGGAGGCAGTAAGGGGGAAAAAATTCTTGATAGTGTTAGACGATGTTTGGAAGGTGAAATACGACGATTGGGAAACGTTAACTTCTCCTTTCAAAGCCGGTGCACCCGGAAGCACGATGATTGTCACAACGCGCAATAAAGAAGTTGCAGAAGAAATAAGATGCCCTGATAGTACTTGTCATCATTTACAGCATTTATCCAAAGAAGCTTGTCTGTCCTTATTTCAAGAGCATGCACTTGCAACTGCTACGGCAACATATACTGATCAAATTACAGATAAAATTCATGAAAAAGTCATCGAAAGGTGCAGCGGCCTGCCTCTGGCAGCAAAGACCCTTGGTGCTCTTCTACACTCTAAGCCGATTAATACTTGGGAGAACATACTGGACAGTGAGATGTGGAATTCATCTAAAGAAAATGATATTCTCCCGGTATTAAAGATAAGTTATCTTTATCTCCCTTCTCATTTAAAAAGATGTTTCGCATATTGTGCGATTTTTCCGCAAGACTACGAATTCGAGGAAATGGAACTTGTATTTTTGTGGATGGCAGAAGGTATTGTTCAACCATATGGTGAGCAACTTGACAAGACAGGTCAGTATTTTTCTGATTTATGTTCAAGGTCACTTTTTCAAAAATCAAGTAGTAATGATTTTAAATACGTGATGCATCACTTTGTCCATAACCTAGCTGAATATGTTTTTAAAGAATTCAGTTTTAGATATGATGAAACTAATATCGAGCTACCAAAAGATATTGAACGTATTCGTCATTTTTCTTATATTCCTGATGATAATTATATGGAGGGAGAAAAGAGATTTACAGGCTTGGAAAAACTTAAGAGTCTAAAAACATTCTTGCCAGTATTCATGAGGCCTAGTTTTTTCAAGTCTAGTGTACATTATATAAGTGCTAATATTATTTTTGATCTGTTGCCAAAGTTAATAAAATTGAGAGTATTGTCTTTGGAAAGGTACCACATCACCTATTTGTCTGATTAAATTGGAGATTTGATGCATCTACGGTATTTAAACTTTTCTTATACTTTGATTAAAAGTTTACCAGAGTCAGTAAGTCAATTATATAACTTGCAAACTTTGTTATTAAAAAGTTGTTTATATCTCGAGAAGTTACCTTTAAACATGAGATATATGACCAAACTATATCATCTGGATATAAGTGGTGAAAATTTATTGAAAGAGATGCCACCCGGAATGAAAGAGTTGAAGAATCTCCAAATGTTATCTAACTTTATTGTGGGCAAAGAATCAAGTTCCAATTTAGAAGATTTGAAGAGCTTAAATTTTCTTAAAGGTGTGCTTCACATTTCAAAATTAGACAATGTGAAGCAAATAAGTGGGCTTATACTGAACAACAAAAAATATTTAAAAGTGTTGCTATTAGAGTGGGGACTTGAATTTGATGGCTCACGAGAAGAGAGGGAAGAAAAAGATGTTCTGGAAATGTTGAAACCTCATAGCAATCTAGAAGAATTGACAATTAGATCCTATGGTGGTTTAGAATTTCCATCTTGGTTAAGCACTTCCTCATCGCTCTCTAAATTGACAGTCCTTGAATTAGAAGATTGTGAAAATTGCACAAGCTTACCTTCCCAAAGCTTATTGAGCTCACTTAAAGAGTTAACAATCAAAGGGATGCCGAAGCTAGAAAGAATAGACATGCAAAGTCCTTTCACTTCATTGGAGATTCTTTGTTTTAAAAATTTGCAAAAATGTCAATATTGGGACACCAAAGGGGAAAATGAGAATGTTGAAAAATTCCCTAAACTTCGTAAGCTCTCAGTTACTGAATGTCCCGAGCTTTCTGTGGAATTGCTTGATCATCTTCCGTCACTAGAAGAACTTGTCATTGAGAAGTGTGCAAAGTTAATGGTTTCATTCTCATGTTTTCCAAAGCTCACCTTCTTAAGTATTTTTGAGTGCAAGGAAGTAGTGCCTACTACTGGTTCTGCTGATGAGTTCATGTCCCTTAATTCTGAATCTCTTCCAAATAGTGCAAATGCAGAGGCTGAAAATTGGTTGAGTCAAAATTTCAGTTTTGTTGAGAAGCCGCTAAAAGGGAGTGATAGCCTTACCTCTCTTAAACGCTTATTTGTAAGAAATTGTAGTATCTCATTTTTAAACGCCGTCTATCTTCCTAATTTGAGTTATCTTTATATTAGTCGTTGCGAGGCTCTAAAATCTTTACCGAAAAGATTGAAGCAAAACAAGATAGAAAGATTGTCAATTGACAGGTGTGATTCTTTATTATCCATTGCCAAAAACTCTCTGCCTTTCGTCTCTAAAAGAGCTTGAGATATCAAATTGTGAGAAATTACGGCATTTGGAGGGTATCAGTTCTACTCTTCTTGAGTGGTTGATGATTGCGCGTTGTGAATCTCTCACGTGTCTGTCAGTACGAGGATTGTTGCCTGACACACTCGAAGATCTTTGGGTTTGTTTCTGTCCAAAATTCACACAATTGTCGCCAAGAAGTTGGCGCGTACATAAAAAACTTGAAGTCCTCTGTATTTACGATTGTCCGAGACTGAAGTCAATAGAAGAGGCATTGAACAATAGTCCATGTCTTAAATGGATTTCTTTAGAAGGTCTTCAAAATCTTGAATTGTTTAGCCTACAGAATCTTACTGGTCTTCAACACTTATGGATGAGAAATAATTTGGCATCGTTGCCGATAGCAGGCATTCCACCCGGCGTAAGCGACCTCGATATTATGGAAGATGACCAAATGAGTGAGAAACTAATTAGAGGGGGATTACACAATCTCACCTCTCTTAAAAGTCTTCGTATCAGAGGATTTGAAGATCCGGAGCTCATTCTATCAGAGGACCAGCGAATGCCCCTTTCTCTTGAATCTTTAGTCATCTCTAATTTGGCACCATTCAGATCTATTTCAGACTTGGGCACACTCACCTCTCTTACGAGTTTGAAAATTCAGAATTCAAATTTCAACTCAATTGCAGACCTAGGAAGCCTCGTATCACTTAAAAGATTCTGTGCTTCGAACTGCCCAAAGCTCAAATCAATTGCATGCCTCGGAAGCCTCACTTCTCTTCGAACCTTGCAGATTGAGAGTTGCCCAAAGCTCAAATCCTTGCCAAGCCTCCCAGCCTCACTTATGAAATTAAAGATTTCTGAATGTCCATTGCTAAAAAAACATTGGAGGAGAGGTAAAGGGAAGTATTGCTCAAAGATAGCTCACCTCCCTAGAGTTTACATCGATTCAAAATTCATTTTCAACTCGAAGGAGCAAGGGTTGAGTTGAATTAATTGAATTCAAAGCATGGAGTCAAATACTCAATCTCTGTTTTATTCAAGGTCTGTCCTTCTATCCATAGTTTTTTGCCTTGACAGAGTATTGTATGAGTCTCTTCCTTAAGTTACTCTTATTTAACTTGCTAGATGATCATCAAGGAGACATTCCACAGTGGCACTTTTGCGAGGTAATTTCAACATCTTGTATTTTTTAAATTAACTTCAATAATGAACTTTGCCAAGTTGAAATGATTTTGATAACTCCAAATACATGTTAAAGTGTTTTTTTGCGTGAGTTTTGATGATATTAGATTTTGAAATTTTCATTTTTCAATGATTTTGATCATTTTAGATTTATATCTAATTTGGTATTTTTTCGCATTAAACTTTTTTAATAATTGATGATAGAATTAGGGAGCACCAAAATCTCTAATATCAGATCTCTTGAACTTTCAAAGGCAATGAGCTATTCTATTCTTGAATCCTTTCAGAGATGGGTTGCAAGATATGTTATTCTCATTGTCACACCATTGCACCATGAAGAAAATAGAGATGATAACAGGAATTTAAAGGCTGAAAAAGTGTGGCAATAGAGTAGCAAATGTTGGCTGCAAGAATTTGACAAATTATGAACATTTGTGTTCATACCATGTAGATGTTGATTTTCCATTTAAGTATGACTTTCAACTTCTTTATCTATATTTGAATTTGTTCTTTGTTGTATAGGTGCACAGTTGATATTAAATACAGACGTTCACCCTTTGGGAATTTTACCTTGCATCTTCTACTGAATTTTTCTTTACATGTAATTTGTGAGGCTTGTTTCATGATTTTGTTCTCTGATTTTCTACTCTCTCTCTCAGGTTTGCTAGTTGGTTCAAATGGTGGGATACAACTCTATGGCTGGTACTTGAAGGGAGTTCAAGACCAACAACTGAAGAGTACTCAACTTAAAGTTCAAAGGGAGCTTAAACAACCTTAGTGTGTTTCAAATATGAGCACTAGCTATTGAAAGTAGGAGAGTATGAAAATTAATTTAGTAAAACAGAAGTCTTTGCATTGTGTTTTTAATTTCAACTCTGTAACAGACAATTGAGTTTTTATTGATTTGAGCTGGACATGGTCCCATGGATGTAGGCTAAGATGAATCTTAGCTGAACCATGTAAAAATCCTGTTGTCTTTATCATTATTTTCCAAGTACCAGTCGCAAAAACGAAAAATTAATGAGGTAGGAGTGATATAGTTTCGCTATCATAATTTCTTTCGAAAACTTCAACTTCTCACGCAAATAAAAGAAAGCAATTAAATTATAGCCTTCAGTTCAGGATCTCTCCTAAAAGCACCACATCCCCAATTCCTAGCCACTATCCTCGGAAAATCCTTGGCATGTTGTCTTTATCCTTGGCTTCATGATGTCCCTTGTCTGGAAAAATTCTCTTAAATTGGTCAAATTTAGATGGATCAATGAACTAACAAAGTGCATTATTTGTCTCCCTATCAAAAGAAACACAATATATAATATTTGCCTGTATAAAAAAGAAGAATTGTGTGCCTAGGAAGCCTCGTTTTTCTTCAAACCTTGTGGATTTGGAGTTGCCCAAAGCTTAAGTCCTTGCAAAGCCTGCTACCCTCAATTATGGAATTAGAGATTTAGGAATGTCCACTACTAAAGAAACATTGGAGAAGAGGAAAAGGAAAGTATTGCTCAAAGATAGCTCACGTCCTTAGAGTTCGAACCAATGGACAGTTCATCCTCAATTCAAAGGAGGAAGAATTCGGTTGAATTAATTGAATTCAAAGCATAGAGTCAAATAATCATCTCTGTTTCATTCAAGGTTTGTCATTTTATCCAAAGTTTTTTATATTGACAGAGTATTGGCAAATCCTCAACCTTAAGTTCAAGTGTAAATTAAGTCACTTTTATTTTAACTTCTCAGATGATATTCAAGCAGATATTCACAATAGCACTTTGGCCAAGTAATGAAGAATCATTTGGAGGTAGAAATATGAAAACTTTTGTATCTCAAATTGAAGAATCTGGAAAGAATTGTCTCATTGAATTCCAAGTTGTTAATTTCAAAAATCCAATTTTTTTTTTCTACATTATTAATATAATTTGCAATAAATCATGTGTTGTTATTCTACAATTTTGATGATAGTAAGAAAATTTTGTGATACAACAAACCTCTCGATACATAATTTTAAGTGAGTTACAGACGAATGAATCAAATAAAGGAATTTGATCTTTTATAAGTTTAAAAACCTATTCATATAATTCAATTTTGAAAATCTTCAAGGAAGAATGCAATCGAAGTTATCTTAAACCCACCACAAATAATAGAATGCAATCGACAAAGTCTTCAAGGAAGAAAATGGTGAAGTGAAAAGTGAAGAAGAGAGTGTTAATAGGAAATTTGATATGCAAAAAACTATTTTAAAATTTTGTTAATTTGATATGATGTGGTAATTTTGTAAAGTAAAATAGTAAGGGATACTATGATAATTTAACCTTTTAATACTATGTTAATATTTTTATTTAATAAAATAAATTTTAGGTGAAGAAAAATGTGATTTATGTATTTAGCAAGTGGAAAAGTGTTTTAAACCTAAACCTTGAGTGAAAAAATGTAAATAAATAAGGTGAACTCCAATGTTGAAAATAAGATGATGCAACTAATATATTATTTTATTTATAAAAATACTTTATTGTATACAATGGAGAGAGACTTGACAACAATGTAATGATAATAATATTTAATATTTTAAGAAGAATAGAGTAAACTCAAAAAATTACAGTATGTCATTTTAAAGAGTTTGAAAACGTATAATTTAGTGCATATAATTCAAATTTGAAAAACCTTAGTTACCATAACCATCACCTATCCATACCAAAAACCAACTAGAACCATCATGCACACCAAAACCCCAAACCTATATTTCAATCTCTACAATTCACTTTTGAAAACTCTATTCATTGGAGGGACGACCACGCAGTGGAATTTCAAAACTTTCAATTAAAGCCCTGACAAACGTCATAAGATAAACATTTTCCATATCATATGAAATAGAAAATCATAAACAACCATAAGGTGTTTATATGATATACCTGTGTTTAGAGACTCTTTTAGGGCTTTACATGGTAAGGATTTTGCTCCTCATCAATACATAGACTCACAACACTTGAGGAAGTCCCTATAGAACAACAGCAAAAAGAGGTTGAGCGTGCTTTCAAGGTGATAGCATTTACTTGCACATACATGTATGCATTTAAGACATAGGCGTGTGTGTTTTAAGGTTAGTAAAAGTATCAAATGAGTTTGTCATGTCTCCTTTTATAAAGTCAAGTGCACAAGCTTTTACATGTAAAACACATGCCCATGTAACCTTCATGCGAAATTGTGTGTGGCATTGGTACAATCATGCATTAGTGTTTAGACAACACATAATGTTTGTATGTTGCGTAAAATTTGTGCAACGTAACCCATTACATAATAATCACTCAATAACAACATGCACAATCATGCTTTGGTGGATTATTTGAATTTCAAATTAGGTTTGACTTGGTCAACCCTAATTCATCCAAACACTCAAAATTTCTCTATTTATCAAGAAGTACGACCTTGTGCCTAATAAATGTATGATTGTTTGTCAAGGAAAAATTATACTTTTAACTTTTAACGTAATCCAAATAGATCCAACAAGTCCCACACAATACTACCTAACAACATAAACTCTAGGGCAACAATCCTATACCCTCAGAGCTCAATCAACTCCTATAGTATGTGTCTTACAAGCTTTCAACTAACTTGGTAGTGTCTAAATTCAAATCAAATCCAAACATAGATCATTAGCAGCCTCTAGCATCAATGAACATCTCTAAGTTTGATCAATCTAACAATTGATATATAATTCAGTCTTTACAACATGTTATGTTTGCTAAGACTAAGACATGTATTAGTGTTTCTTTTTTAATGGATATATGTCCAAATTGAAACATTGGATTAGACACCAACCAAATTTAGCTATGACCATAGACTAATTGATTATAGACATTGTTACAAAGACACTACTCTTATGCTTAAAAGTAATGAATCCTTTGTTGATTTATAATAACATTTGTATTGATCTTGATGCGACCAATCACTCACTTTCATAACACCTTATTTATAGTGGTACATTTGATGATGTCAAATGGCATCACTCATAGCATAAGATGAAACCGTAGCGATTGCACGAAGATAATTCTAACAGTTTATGTTTATGACTTTTGGTGCTTTTTTTAGGTTTTTCAGTTAGAGTTATAGACTTTAAAATTGGTCTTAAACAAATTTATAATAGACTTCTCAAGATTTTCATAGAAGTATTATAAGAGAAAACTCGAGTTCATTTGGGCCTTAAATAGTTACTATAAAGTCAAGTTTAGAAAAAAGGTAGAATCCTATTCTCAATAAGATTCTGTATCTGAGCACTAAGTACTAAAATGGATATAACTTTAGATTCAGAAGTTGAAATCAAGTGATTAAAAATTCAAAGTCATTTACACATCTAGGGCTACAACTTTCATGAGGATCTTAAGTCCAAAAACAAAATCATTTTACTCTTTAAAATCCTACTACAGTAGTAACCAATATGCAAAATCTAGAATGTTTGTAAATAGTGAGTGCAACGATAGGCCGTTACAGCACTTGGACGTCTTTGAGACCTTATTTAATAACGATTTTACATGAAATCTAACTCTAACATATAAGCCACTTCTTAAAATATAAAAAAGGAAGAGTTTTTGGTATAAAATTGAAAACCACCTTGTAGCATCCCAGGTTAGAAAAGCCCTTAGGGGAAGAGTTTTGAGGTTAGAAATGAGATTCAGAGAGAGATTGAGAGTTTAGTAAAGTTCAGGGGTGAGTTAGTAAGCTTTCCAGAGCTGTGTGGCTTTCATATGAGTTCTTTCGGAAGGATTCGATCATACGAATGCGCGGGAAATGAATTAAGTTCAATTTCCCTTGTGCACGCCCGTGCACCTTTGATGCACGCCCGTGCATGGCTTAGTATATAAGTGAGAGCCGTGAGATTTAGCCATTTTTTTCTCACCCAAGTTTTCTCTTTAGCCAAAGTTTCTCTCTTCCATTTGCAGCTCCCACCATTAGAGAGGAGATCCAGCCTCCCGTAGCTCCCAATCTGGTGAGAGAGCCAAGAGATAATTGATAGAGAATAGCTTTCAGAGGCAATGGCGCGAGGTAAGTGTTCGCTTACTTCTCCTTTTGTTTCTCGGCTTGTTTTGTGAATTTTGATGTCATGGATGAGTTCTTTGCATGCTGATGAATGTTGGGAAGGTTTATATGCCATTGCATGTTGATTTGGTTGATGGATTTCCACTCTTGGATTGTGCATGTGTGTGTGTATGGCTTTAGAGAGAGAAAGAAGAAGTTTCCATGGTAGATTCCATGATGATTGATGCATGTGAAAATGAATGCTTGAAATGTGTTGTTTGAAGTGCTGGGAACATGTATTTGAAGTGAATTGGTGAATGGATGTGAAATGGTTGTGAATTTGTGCAATTTTCGGCAAGTGTTCTTGTTGAAGAACAAGACACATGACCGTGTGCCTTTGTTTTCCAGAACACACGCCCGTGTGCACACTGTATGCACGGGCAGAAAATGCACACACACGCCCATGTGTCCGCAGACACACGCCCATGTGCAAGGTTTCAGTGAAAATCTATAGGAAATTCCAGTAGCTTACACGACCAGACGCACGACCAACGCACGACCGACGCACGGTCCCGTGTGTCCAGGCACACGCTCGTGTGCCTTAGCCACACACGCCTGTGTGTGAGGCATGCACGCCCGTGTGCTTTGCCCCACACGCCCGTGCACTTGCAGATTTTCAGAAAAATAATATTAAATGAGAAATAAAGCATGTGTAATCAGAATAATGACATAAATGTTTCAGATAAGCATCAGATGAGCATGAATTCAGATAATAAGCTGCATATGCATATCATAGCATGACATGTAACTTCAGAAAAGATCAAGGGATCTGAATTCAGTAGTATTCAGTATTCAGAACCTGATGTACTGGTGAGAGTATAGGGTGAATACGAGGGGGCATCTGTGGGATTCAGCTTTCTGACACCAGTCAGATCGTCCAGTAGTTATTATTCAGCTTTCTAGCCAGTAGCTAGACTGTTCAGCCCACATGACCAGAATACTGAATCCTTGTGTTCACCAAGTCTGATCACCACAGCAGGTGCCTTCGGGTACATTCAGATATTCAGTTATTCAGATGCATGCATCCATCAGTATTTTTAGTAGCATGGCATGACATACACATCATGACATGAATAAATATGATATCAGTAAATGAATGTGATTCAGATATTCAGTCAATCAGTTTTCAGATTCCAGCAAGAACATAGATGTATGAATAGGGCCGAGGCCCAAGTATGTTTGATTATTGTGATTGTTTGTGCTTGCTTGGGTTTGAGGGAAGTAAGGAGCGCTTACTGGGTGATCTTTATCACTCATCCCCCTCCTTTTTCCATCCTTTTCAGGTGTTCGTGTTGTTCCTAAGGAGTGGGTGGATTGAGGCTAACAAGAGAGGGCCCACACCACTATTTTGAGTATGTATATTCAGTTTTGGACCTGATGGGTCATGTTGTAAATATTTTCAGATGTATTCAGATGTACTGAAACGGTTATATGTGTATAAAAAGGCCATTGGGCCCATTGTATAGAATAGATGATGTATATTCAGTTATGTATTTCATAGTGTATGTTTCCGCTTCCACTTTGTATTCAGATTGTATAGCAGGTTTTAGTTTTATTATTTTCGTAGGATTCCCGTCGTGAGTACCCGAGTTTTTCAGATTATTAATAAGAGCTCCCCATATTATTCAGCAACAGGGGTACTCGTGGCGGCTGGTCTTACACACCTTTAGAAGAATTTTTCTAGAGAGAAAGCTAGATTCATCCAAGATCAAGATTCAAAGAATGACAAGATCAGAGGTAAAATTCCATCAGTTCAAGACTATCAGGTTTTATTTTTCTTTAACCCTATAAAATATGTTTTTCTTGAAATTGATTGTTGATTTTTCTTCTATTATTATGAGCTAATTTCATTTTACTAAGTCAAGGATGTAATCTAATTATGAACTCATGTTATCAATTTATATATAATGTTTATCAGTCTTCATATAGTTTGAGTGATTCTTAATTGTACTTATTGTTCTGGATGCTTGATCATCATTCAATTGATATTAGATTTTATAATGATAACTGAGAAGTAGTTTATGAAATTAGAATTGTTGATGATTTCTAAGAGTTTAGCAACAAACCATAAAGGTAAGGTGATTTGTGTGGTTTTAGTAATTCCACGGTTTAATGTATCTTATGTTATGCCAATATTACAAAGAGTTAGTTGGTTAATAACAATGATAAGATGTAACATTCTGAGGTTAGAATGGTCTTTCTTGGCCTTGAATCAGGTTAGAAGAGAGATTTTTCAGTCAGAGAATAGTCTTAGTGAGTTAGGAGGGTAGAATAGTCTTTTAAAGGCTTTATATACAATCTATGGAAGGTGGACAATTGTGCGTTTCTAGACACACGCCTGTCCCTTTTCCATCATGCACACTCATGCATATAGCCATACACGCTCATGTATGCATGCTGATATATAAGGTTAGATTTTCCTCTACCCTTTTCATTTAGTTTTCTCATCCATTTTCTCCTTCCTTTCTTTCTACCTAACCCCAACCAAATTGAGAGAGAGATCAGTCAACTTTTAGTAGCCATTTCAGCCAAGATTCAGATAGAGATAGAGAAATTTAAGCCATTAGCAGCTCTAGGTTAGTATTTCCTTACCTCATTCCCTATTTTCATAGTTTATATTTTCTTGGCTAAGTTTATTCAGCTATAGAGCATGTTTCTAGTTTAAATAACATGATTATAAGATGATGATGATGAAATAGATGAGAGATTTAGAGATAGAAGCATGCTTAGTTCTCTTGATGCATATGTGTGCTTATTTAAGGGTTTAGAAATATGTTAGTTTGATTTGGCTATTATTGATAGGGAAAATTAGTATATAATGATGTATTTAGCATGACTACATGTTAGAATAAGTTTAATTAGAGTTTGATAGAGATTTGGGATGAGATTGAACGTGATTTTACATGTTTCAACCATGGTTGTCGAAACAAAGTAGGACGTATGCCTATGCAGTCTTGTTTTAGTAGGGTCATGGTCATGTGTGTAAGCCATGCATGACTGGATTATAGTAGGGTCACAACTGTGCACCTGGGGGTCATGGTCGTGCATGAGTAATAGAGAAGAATAAGCAAAAATTCCAAAAGCTAGCACGATTAGGTTGCACGATCGACCCACGACCGTTGCACCTTTATGCACGTTTATGCGTCCAACAGTGCATGCCTGTGACTCTAGTGAAAGTTAGAGATTTTCTTCCCATTCAGCAAAATATCAGTAATAAGGGAACATATCAAGTAGTCTAAGTAAAATAAAAGAAAAAACAACAGATTAAGACCATGAATAAGTAGAAAGAATAAATAGACATAGAAAATTATAGTAGAAAACCCTTCAGATCAAAGAGTAGAGAATAGTATGATAAAATATTTTCACAAAATTAGTAGACCTAGACTTATAAACTTAATAGTAGTCTAGAAACAATCTAAGTTAACAGAATATGATTAAAAAGTAGATGGAAAGAAGAAAACAAATAAAGAAACAGTCATAGTAACAATAAAAGAAACATACAGAACAAAAACTAATAGATATCAGAATAGTCTACATAGAATTTATTAATAAGCTTAATAAGTTATAGAAACATCATAACTGTAGCATCCCAGGTTTTAGAAAGCCCTTAGGGGTAGAGTTTTGGGGTTAGAAATAGAATTCAGTGATAGATTGGGGGTCTAGAAGAGTTCAGGGGTGAGATAGTAGTTTTCCAGAGCTGTGTGGCCTTCGTATGATGCCTTTAGAGAGGTTTCAATCATGCGAAGCGCGGGAAATGAATTTCTTTCATTTTCCCTGGTGCACTCCCGTGCATCTTTCCATGCACGCCCGTGCAGTTGGGTAGAAAAGGATAGAGATGAGAGAGTTATTACATTCTCACCCGTTTCAGCCAATTCTCTTCTTGTTTCAGCAGCTCCCAGCCCTAGGCGTGAAATCCAGTTTCCAGCAGCTCCCAATCCAACAAGAGATCAGAGAGAATAGCTTGGATTAGAAATCTCCAACAGCCATGTCAAGAGGTAAGTGTTTCTTACTTCTTCAATGCCTTCCCAACTTGTTTGAGATGCTTGGAAATGTTTGTCGGCGTTTCCAGTATATTATGACATGTGTGTATGTTTGTATGATGCTATGATGATGGTATGATGATTTTTTTGATGATTTTTTCCATCCAAAATGCATGTTGGATCAGTTATGTGTGTGTTAGTGAGAGAAATCTCAGGTTTGCATGGTGAAATGCATGATATTGGATGAAGGATGAAATTGATGATGGAAATTGGTATATTGAAGTGCTTTGGATGGTTGATTATATTTAATTTCAGTTTGGATGAGAATCAGTTGGGTTTCCTACAGTTTCAGAAGCGCCATGTCTGAGCAGAACAAGACGCACGACCGTGTGCCCGTAAGAGCACGCCCGTGTGCCCTTGTCTCTGCGAAGGCACGACCGTGTGCATGAAGTGCACACGGTCTGAAAAGCAGAGGACACGACCGTGTGTCCTGAGGGACACGGTCGTGTGTCCTTCATTTGCTTGAATTGGCCAGATTATTCCAGAAGCTTGCATGGCCAGGCACACGACCGGGGCACGGTCCTGTGTGTCTGGGCACACGCCCGTGTGCCTTTGTTGGACACGGCCGTGTGTGCATGCACGCCCATGTGCCTTTGTTGGGCACGGCCGTGTGTGTGTGCTGCACGACCGTGTGCTTTCCTTGCACGGTCGTGTGTCAGCCCAATTTTTCCAGAATTTCAGAAATTGACTTATTAAAGGTTTGGTAATCCATCCAAAGGCTATTAATCATCAGATAATCCAGGAATCAGCTAAGGTATACAACATATGCATTCATAGCACAACATGTAGTCTGAAAGAGGGTCCAGGGATCCGAATTCAGTAGTTTCAGTATTCAGAACCCAACGTATGGGTTTCAGCTTTGGGGTGAACTTGAGGGGGCATCGGTGGGACCCAGCTTTCTGACACCAGTCAGACTGCTCAGCACAGTACTCAGCTTTCTAGCCAGTAGCTAGAATGTTCAGCCCACTTGGCCAGGATGCCAAATCCCTGTGTTCATCAGCCTGATCAGCACAGTAGGTACCTTCGGGTACATTCAGATATAGATTCAGATACATGCATCATCAGTAGTTATTCAGATTTCAGTTGCCATGTCATGACATTCATTTCAGAATATGATTATTAATAATGAGAAACAGTAATCCAGTAATCAGTAACCAGATAACAGAATCATTCAGTTTCAGCACCCGCAAGCGCATAGATGTATGATTAGGGCCGAGGCCAGGTATGTATGCCCTTGTTTGTGCTTGCTTGGGTTGAGGGAAGTAGGAAATGCTTACTGGGTGATTTTATCACTCATCCCTTTCCTTCTTCCTTCCTTTTCAGGTTTGGTTGCTGCTGGCGACGAGCGGGTGGACTGAGGCTCGCGAGAGAGGACCCACACACACCCTTTTCAGCATGTACATGTATTTTCTTTCAGTTTGGACCTGTGAGGTCTTGTATGTATTTTGTACATTCTCAGATGTAAAGAATATTGTACAGAAACAATATATATATATAAAGCCAGTTTGGGCTCGTTGTATAGTTCAGTTCTCAGTTTCAGCTTCTGCATGCAATGTATAACAGTAGGTTTCTTCTCTTTTTCGTAGGATTCCCATCTCGGGTACCCAATTTTCAGTTTATTAAATAAAAGATTAGTTTTCTTCAGCAGTAGGGGTACTCAGGGTGGCGGGTCCTACAATAATAGTAAGAATACATAGAATAGAACTATAATTGATATACATCTAAATGGAATATAATCATCAGAAAAGGAAGCATAAATTATTATGTATGAAATGCATTCCATGACATGGCATTCCAACTTAATGTTTTTAAAAAGGGATCAAGTGATCCACATGCATATGTTTTAAAGTAGAAAGACGATGATCTAGACATCATTTTATGAATGAATACAAGGAGACATCTGTGAATTGCACGCCCATTAAAGAAGGAGCTAACACTATATTTATATACAGTGGTGTGCAATCTATACGCCTGCTAGAAAGGGAGCCAGCATCAAATATGATGGTGTGCAGTTGTACCCCTGTTAGAAAAAGGAGCCAACGTTAGAGCATCTTGGTATATGCGTTGGTGTGCATCAATTATCTGATTTCAGCCTACTGATCTAGTATCAGAAAGTTGATGACTCATATGACCGGATGTTAAATCCTTGTATTTATCAGTCTATGTAGCATAGTAGGTATCTTTGGATATATAAAATTTTCAGATACAACTTTATTCAGTATTTTTAGTGTTTTAGAATCTTTAGATCCCAACAATATTTGCAAGAAAACTAGTTTTTAGAAAGATATTTCAGTTAACAGGCCCAAAGGCCCAGCTATGATTTTCAACACTATTAGACATGATTTCAACATATTTCATATCATGTCAAACATAGCATAATAACAAACAAAGCAAAAAAAAACTATAATACATATATATGTGTGTGTGTGTGTGTATTAGCAAGATGATCGAGAAACTATCAAGCAGACTAATAATTAGTAAATACAATCAGAACATGTAAAATCAGAAATATAAGTATGTACAAAATACCTTATGCATGACAGAATAAGCTATAACAGAACAACAAATGAGAAACAGAACAATTATGAATCAGAATACAAACAGCAAGATAAAAGAGAAAAGTAACTCATGATTGATAAATAGAAAATAATAGAAATTAGCTGCACGATATATATCGTAAGTAGAAACCTAAATGAATTCAGTTAAACTCTTCAGAAAATTCAGGAGTATTATAGATCTCAGAAAATAGATAGAAAGTAAAATAATAAACATCAGAAAGAAAAACGAACTAAGTGAGATAGTTTTAGCTAGATATCTTTTCATGCTAAGTTGTATACGTATACTCATATACGTACTTATGACGAGGTGCAAAGTATAATAGAAGCAATAAGATAAACAAGTGCAGAAGAAGAAACTTGCATAACCAGTTAAGGACCTAGTTAAGTCTGCCAGTTTAGCAATGGGACTAGTCATCGACTAAGCAAAGTCTATTCAACTAGGCATGTAAGAAGATAAGAAGTTAAAGTAGAAAGAAGCCTAGAACTAGATTAGAAGAAGCTATTAGGCTATTAGAGAACTTAGTTAAGTTCATCAACTTAGTAGTTAGCCAGTTGCATTAGATTAGCTTAGTACCTACCTGTAGTGCTCGTTGCCACATATTACTATAGACCAAATTTTTTTTTTTTTTTACCGAAATATATATCTTTAATATATAGTAGTAGGTCCTACGTTGACTGCTTATTGAAAATATGCGAAAGCTGATTAGAAATATGTGATGAGAAACTAAACACATTGTATCGTAACTTGAAATAAAACTCATATTTACTATATAATAATAATATCTGAAAACATAGAAGATACTGTACATTCCAAATGCATGAGCAATACAAAGCATGCGAGCCACAAATATGCTATCTAC
Source organism: Anacardium occidentale (assembly GCA_026122585.1). Classification (NCBI taxonomy): domain Eukaryota; kingdom Viridiplantae; phylum Streptophyta; class Magnoliopsida; order Sapindales; family Anacardiaceae; genus Anacardium; species Anacardium occidentale. The sequence goes on from JAJEJH010000583.1 coordinate 60,637, forward strand.
TGAAAACTAAACATATATACATACATACATTTATAACAAAAACTCAGGTGAAAACCCACTCAAGCCATATCCCACACTCCAGCCATCTTGTGTTCCAAGCTCAGCTTCCCAAAACAATAGCTTGCAAGAAAGGAAACTAAGGGGAATGAGTGACAAGTCACTCAGTAAGCATCTCCTACCTCTACCCTCGGGTAGACTCTAGACTAAGTTGTTACTGATTGGCTAACTGCTATCTAGGTGAACTTAACTAAGTTCCTGATAGCCTAATAGCTTCTTCTGATCCTCTTTTAGCATTTATTATTCTTTTGCTTTTCTTAATAATTTCTGAGATTTAGAGTACTCGTTTATTTCTTTACTTCTGACGTATATCGTACGACTTAATCTTTCTTTTATTTCTTATCTTACATGTTCCTTATCTTACTGTCTTTATACTTTTCCATGTCATGTAATATGTATCATGGTATGTCATGCTATTTGCCCTTCGGCTTGTTTACTGAAAACATCTTTCTAAAAAATTGTTATTATGATCTAAAGATCCAAAACACTAAAAAGCTAAATAAAACTGTTTCTGAAATCTCTGTATTCAAAAATACCTACTATAACTGATGAATACAGGGATTCAATATTCTGGCCATGTGGGTTAAGCCATACCAGTAAAGTGTCAGTAAACTGAAATATCTTACCATATCAGTCCTTGAACCAGTAAACTAAAATCTCACCAATCTGACCGAAGTTAAAAAGTTAAAATTCCATGGATGCCCCCTCGAATTCACCATTACTCACAAACCCGGATATCATGTTTTAATGCTGAAAACTGATGCAAATGAATCACTTGATCCTTTTTCTAAAAACACTGTTTAGCATGCTATGCTGAATGATGCTATTCATGCATGTTATCTTATCAATTCTCTTTTCTTTCTGATTACAATTTATCTTATTGTTGTACTGTTTCTGTAACTTATTAAGCTCATTAATAAGTTTTGTGTTCTATTATGTTTTTGTCAACCTTGTCTTTGTTTTTCCTATTTCTGTTCTCTTTCTGTTTCTGTCTTTATTTCTATTTTCTAATCGTAACTTATCACTAAATTATGTTGTTTTAGTTTATTGATGAGTTTCTTGTACTGTTGTGAGATTAAAGTGTGATTCTGGAAAATATCTTATCATTTTCCTCTTTTATTTATTACTGAAATTCTGTTGAAAAGGAAGGCCAAAGGACTATTTCCCACCCATAGTTTAAGGCGGGGACAAGGTCCCATCCGCTTAAGTTTAAAAGCCCAATCTCCCACCCGTAACCTAATTTTTTTTTATTAAAAATAATAAGTGTACAGTAATAATCAGGGGCATTTTGTCTTTTTAATATTAAAATTTTATAAATTAATAAAATAAATTTTATATAAATATAAAATATTAAAAAAATTTTAAAAGAATTAAAAAAATATTTTAAAAAATTTAAGCAGCCACCGCCGCCAACACCGGCGACTGTGGCCACCCATAATAGAACCAGGTGGCCATTTCTGGCCACCTGGTTGGCCTCCCCTTTCGATGGAGGCGGCCAAATTGGTAGCCTCTAGTTTTGGCAGAGGCGGCCAGATCTGGCTGCCTCCGTCCGAAATAAAGGTCAGAAACGGCCAGTGGGGCCAAGGTTGACCCTTTACGACCGTTTCCGACTCCTAATTTTGTCGGAGGCAGTCCAAAACTGGAGGCGGCCGATTTGGTCGCCTCCACCAAAAGGAAAGGCCAGATCTGGCCTCCCCTGGAACCAGGTGGCTGGAAATGGCCACTTGGTTCTATTATGGGCGGCCACCACCACTGGTGCCGGCGACGGTGGCCGCTTAAATTTTTTAAATTTAAAATTTTTTTAAATTTTTTTAATATTTTTTAAAAATATTTATATTTAAAAATTATTTTATAACTTTATTATAAATTTTTAATTTTTAAAAGGGTAGTTTAGTCATTTCAATAGAAAAATTATAAAAAATTGGGTTATGGGTAGGAGACTAGGCTTTTAAACTTAAGCGGGTGGGACTTTGTCCCCGCCTCCAACTATGGGTGGGAAATAGTACTTTGGCCGAAAAGGAAGGGAGTTGTCATTTTCATTAGGCGCATGGGTATGCACTATCGGACGCATGGGCATGCATGAAAGTGTAGGGGCTTGTGTCGGTTGTACAGCCCAACCGTGCTAGGTTTTAGAATTCTCGGTAAAATCTCATATTTGGCTTACACACGATTGTGTCCCTCAGGTGCACGGTCGTGACCTTCTCTAAAAGCTAATCGGACATGACTCGCATACACCACTGTGACCTTACTAAAACCAAAATGCACGGGCATACGTGCACGAATGCACGGACGTGCATTCTGCCATATTTCAACGCCCACGGTCGAAACCCGTAAGATCACAACTAAAACTCAATCCAAAACTTATCAAACTTCAGTTAAACATACAAGCATACAACATATACTTCTATTAAACTGGAAACACGCTTCTACAACTGAAATAACCCAACCAAGGAAACATAAACTCATGAAAACAAGAAGAAGGTAAAGGGATACTTACCTGGAGCTGCTAATGACTTCTATCTCTTTATCTCTAGCTGAATCTGCTAAAAGCTTATTGATCTCTCACTCAATTGATTAGGGTTAGTTGGAGAGAAAAGGGAAGGAAAAGCTAGCTGAAACTAGCGAAGAGAAAACACTGTTTTAGATACCAGCAGGCATGTGCGGGCATGTGGCAAACATGCATCAGCGTGCATGGCGAGAAAGGAACGCACGGGCATGTGTTTAAAGACGCACGGTCGTGCTACTTCTATAAGCTACATATAAAGCCAACAAAAGGCCATTCTACCCTCCTATCTCATTGAAATTGATTCCTAACTGAGAAATCTCTCTTCTAACCTGATTCAAGGCCTAGAAAGACCACTTTAACCTCGGGATGTTACACTACCCTAAGGTAGCGATAGGAGATGCTTACTGAGTGACTTATCACTCATCCCTTGCAGTTTCCTTTTCTTGCAGGTTAAGTTGGGGAGCTGAGCTTAGAGCACGAGATGATTAGAGAGTGGGATATGGCTTGAGTGGGTTCTTACCCAAGTTTTTAGTTTCATATACGTATGTACATATGTATTTAGTTTTTAGCAGATAACATGTTGGCTCACATGCTTATATTGCTCATGCATAAAGAATGTACAATATCATTTATGTTTTTAGATACTAATTAATAGTAATAAAATATGAGTTTTATTCGAGATATTGTACAATGAGTTTTAATATTCCACCACATTTCATTTAAGACTTCTGCACAACATATATTTTAGTGAAGCAACTTGTGTAGAACTTTTATTGTATGTACTAATAAAGGCTTCTTTTCCCAGTATAACATAACAAATTATTATTATTTTGATAATAAACATATAATATCGCAATAATAGTACATACAATAGCGGGGTCCTACATAGGATTAATATTACTTAATAAAGATTATTTATTAATATTGAATTTGACCAACAATTTATGAAGACCAAACTGATTAACTGAATCCTAGATAATTGAGATAACAATTAGGTGAAGTCTTAGCCGTGGTCTTCATTATCTTGATCTTAGTTACATTATTCTCTACAATTCAGATTTTGGAATAAATCTAGGTTAGTAATTTTAGATTAATTAATTTAGATAATTAGTTTTGTTTATAATTAAGGGTCATCCAAATTTAATTGTTCAAATAGCATTAGGATTAGAGAATTTGTGCATTAATACAGTCTTCATGGGAATGATATTTGGATTCTACCATATTATACTCAAGCAAACTAGTATACTTGCAAGTAATTGAGGTAAGGGTTATAAAACTACTCAATAATCCCTCTAATAAGAAAGATTTTTAATTGATAACTGTAGACACCCCATTTTGGACCCAACAGGGTCACCCCCGATGATGAAAAACCTGGATGTTGACTTAGAATTTTTGAGATGTTGAGCCGAGGATGGATGAGAAAAAATGTTTATTTTATGTTATTTTTTATAAAGAAAAAAAAAAAGTGTGTTTATTTTATTACAAAAAAAAAAAAAAAAAAGAAGAAAGAAAAAGAGAAAAACCCAAGCCCATGCAGCCAGCCCAAGTCAAAAAGGAGAAAGAAAAAAAAAAAAAAAAAAGGAAGCCCAGCACGCGGCCCACGCCTGAGGGCCAAGGCCTGGCCTGCAGCGCGCGCGTGTCTTACACGCGCGCCCCGCATCCCTGCATGCCCCCTGCCTTGGCGTGCACGGCTCTCTCTCCCTCTTTTCTTGTCCAGGCCAGCGCGCCGCACGCTGGCTGTGCGCGCGCATGGCCTTCTGATTTTTTTGGGCAGGCTGTCAGCCTTTTCACATTTTCCCAAAGTATAAAAGCGGATTTTATTTGGAAAATTAGGGGCGGGAGGATTTTCGGGGAGAGAAAATTCAGGGGACTTTTGGGAAGAGAAAAGTTCCAGAGGGAAGGGGACGTCCGGGAAGGAAAAATTTTAGAGAAATAAAATTTTCATATCGAAAAAAACATTGGAAAACCAGTTTCTGTAATTTTGGTTCATCCTCGATTCAGCTCTCGATTAAACATCGAATCAACTATTTTCAGGTATGCCCTTGAGGGGGATTTATTTGTAAATAATTTATTTATTAATTATTTCATGCATATAAAATATTATGTTATATGTAAATATCATTCACATAATCCGTAGGAATAATCTGTGTATCGTATTTTTATTAGATATGTTAATATTTTGTATTAACTTTTTTTTGTTTTTGTTGTGTTTCCATGTATATGTAAATATTTTATATGTATACTTCATTTTCTTTATTTTGTATTCATATTTTATATGCTTTATATTTTTCTTTGTGTACTGTAATTTTGTTCATATTTCGTATTCGATTTGTTTTGTATATTGATATTTTTTGTTTTTATACGCATTCCGTATTTTATGGTATCAATATATTTTTTATTGTATATGCTATTTAGTATTATGTTGTATTGTATGTACATGTACAAGTATATTATGGATACTGCATGTATTCTGTGTACATTCGTATATATTGCATCTATATATTTGTTGCGTGTGTGCTGGACGGATGAGCCTGGCCGCCCTAATGGCAGCGGGTGGCCATGTTGTTCCCCCCTCCCGGGTTCAAATCACGCTGCTGAGGCAAAGTTGTTTTTCTTTTCTTTGTGCTGTGTGTGTCTGTGCATATTGTACATATAAAATTTTGCATCCATGTTGAACGGATTGTGGCTGTTGTCTTGGTGGGAAAGGCGGAAGGTTTGGTCTGTGGGACGCCGGGTTCGAATCGCGGCAGGGAGAGGAATTTGGTTTTTTTTTATGTACTGTGCATGTGTGTATATTGGGTTTCTTGGTTGGGTTGCATGCTGTTATTTCTCTTGGCGGGCCGACTGGGCTGCTTATTTCTTGGATGGGCTGCTGTGCATGTGTGTATATATTATTGGGTCTCTTGCTTGGGCCGCATTGCTGCTTATTCTCTGGGGCGGGCCGGCTGGGCTGTCCTTTGCTTATTTCTTTTGGTGGGCTACATTTTATTTATTCCTTGGGTGGGCTGGTCTTACTTGGATCAAAGTTTTGATTATTATTATTATTTTTCATTTCGTAATTATAATTTGCTTCTAACAAAATTTTATTTTGCAGGGATTATTTATTTATTTTATTAGATTAATTAATTTATTTTTTGTAGGATTTATTTATTTATTGGATTAACTAATAAATTTGTTTTGCAGGATTTATTTATTCATTTTAGGCTTGTTTAGGGTTAGAGGAAATGTATAGGGGTGTATGAAATGGGTTGTAATTTTTAATTATTTTTCTATATTTTATTCTCGGGGATGAATGTAATTTATTGTATATGTATGATTATTAATAATGCATCGTGTGATAATCTGGAACTTAATTAAACTCGGTAATGCGCTTAACGAACGAACCACAATAGTGGAGGCTGGCTTTCATGCCGGGCGGCATGGGTGCCTAACACCTTCCCATTGCCGTACCTGACTCTCCGAACCCGACCCATTGGGCAGGTGAGGGGTAGTTGGGTCCTTTGCAAGGGATCCATAAATCGTTCATCCTCACCGATGTGTACTTTCCCGGTGTTACTCCCGGGTGGCGACTCCATAGACTCCGTAATGGGCCACAAACTCATTATGCGCTCCTCTTGACCACGTCTAGGGTGGTTAAACAAGAGTGGTAAGTCTGTCCTCGCTCGGCGCGGCAAAAACCGGCGCCACAATAACATTAATTATAACATTAATTTAACATAACCTCTATCTCAATTTGATTTTAAATCCAATAACCAATCCACATTTTGAGTGATACATATGTGATGTCATGCTAATATAGGATGTATTATGCATATAGTATAATCTAAATATCTTATTTAATAACAACTCATAGTCCTAAAATAATAGAAGGAAGATAATTTTAGTTTGTTTCCACCAAAAAAAAAAAAAAAAAATTGTTGCAATAATTTACCACCAATAAATCGAAGTTACCACTAGATGGACAAGCACAACTATTAGTACTTTAGTTAAGTTCTTGATATTTTTATTTGGCAAAATAACTCTCTTGATATCATAACAATGAGTAACCAATACCAGTATATATAAGTTATAAGAAAACAATTAAAAAAATATAACATAATCAAATTATGTCCATTTTATCTTAAAACAATTTGCACACTTCCACTGCTTTATTCCAAGGCCAAGACTAGATGGCTCTCAAACAGAACATATAAAATCAATATTAATAAAAATCTAAGATATGCCATGGCCATGGTGTACAACCATTTAAGCAAAAACTAGCAACACTAGCAAATGACCATGAAAATCATACAAGCATATGTTAGTCATAAAATTGTAAAAGCTTATTCATGAAAACTAAGAAGCTTGCTTACAAATTATGTACCATCTCATTTTTTTTCATCCTACGTCTACAATTCTGCTGGTACATATGAAGAAAAATCAATACAACATCTTAAAAGACTAGCTGCTTATAGACGTCCTAAGTACAATATCTAAATGACTTAGTACAAATGCTACAACTAGTAAGCAAAAAAATAATTTAGCATCCAAGGAAATTAGAAGAAGGGGATCAAAATACTAAGCTAAAAAAAGATCAACAAATATCCTTTTTCTTAAACACCAATCCACTATTTTTCAATGTGGTTAATTCTACTAATAATATTAGCAAAACACATGGCAACAAATTATTACAGACTATTTAGCACAACACAAGATGTATTTATCAATGGATCAATAATATAGTCAATTTATGATATCAATATAGGAGGATGAAAATTAAAGGCAAAGAAATACTTACTAAAAGGAACGCTCAGCCCATTGTCCACCATATCTCTAATACTTCATAATGTTGTCGAACTGTGTTCACTACCTTATTAAATAACTTTTCAGTTGTTTTAGTGACATTTTTGCAATTACTCTTGGTGATTCAATTCCCTTCAACATATTCTTCTTTCATTATAAGCGGATCCCTCAACAGACAACTTGTTGGAAAACATAATTTTACTTTCGATCAAGTTTAGTAAAGGAGTGTGTTTTTACTCTTAGTGATCAAGTTTTGTACACCCATGTATCAATTCTTATGTAAATGAGTGTGTGTTTACACTTGCGTGAATAAGTCAACCTTAACACATAAATACTCATGCCTTTCTCACATACGTATCCATATACGTAGCCCTAGCAATGTTTTGTGCATGGTTTGCCTTTCATATCTTGCCTTATATGGATATCGAGAGTACCATTCTATTCTTGGGTGGATAACGAGTCTTTGGAACTAATCTCTTGCCATGCAAAGATCAATAAAACCTCCAAAACAAAGGTATAATATGAACCTTGTATGATTTTATATGTTTTTGTTTATTTCATGCAATTTCGATCTTTCAAGGGATCGTGTGATTGACATTTAGTATGTATTCATTTTTACATATTAATTGGTTACTAGTTTTGTGTGTGTTTCATGTGGGCATGTTTTGTATAATTTTTTTTGTATTTTAATTTCAAAGTACTCATGCCCCCATGAGCACCTTTCTACCTTGATAAGCTAGCTTGCGAACCTAACCTTAAGGCCCATTTCCTAGATTACTAAGCCTGCGGGCCTATCCTGACACAAACCATGGGTAGAGCCTTTTTGGTCAGGTTGCCACAAGCTCAACCCCTTTGACACCTCTAGTCATTAGAAAATTAATGAAAAACATTATATTCATGTCGTTTGTTTCCAAAAAAATTGAGTTTCTATATAGTTCTATAATTGAATCATAAGATGACATCTAGCTCTCCCTATTTAATATTTATTCACACACACACACACACATAGATATACATACACATATATATACATACATATATATACACATGTATATATTGTGGGTAAGTATATATTTTTGTTCAATTACTCTTCCATCAGCATAAAGTCACTCCCTTTTAGGGCAAGATACAAGTTAAACCAAGCTTAAGCTTGTTTAGGCTTGTATTCTGCTCAGTTTACATTTCATAGCGTTTAGTGGTCATGTTTGTGTTTATGTTGAATATTTGATATCAAATTTGTTGCGAACATGTCCGTTATTGTTCAAATGAGCTCAAATTAGCTTCACATTCTATAGAAAACAAACATGTTTGGCTTGGCAGAATAACACAGAATTGGTATCTTTCAAGTATAATCCAGAATTTTGATAATATGTTTCCTTTTCCAAATTCAGGTAAATAAATTGATAACTAACATATGTTGTTTAGTTGATCACAAAATTTTTTCATGAAATTCAAAAAACAATCAATATACAACCCAAGTCATCAATACGTAAAACAAAAAAAAAAATGTCATAAAGCTATACTTTAGCAATTCCGCTCCAATCTTCTTGAAACTCGTGGCCTCTCTAGTTGTTACCTGCTTGCCTCTTACCTTTTGCATTATTGTCAAAATATGCAATATTTCAATCTAATCCAAGGAAGAAAATTCTACTTTTAATTTCAAACAAAACATACAAAATTACAAAACACATAACACAAACAAAGTAGCAGTTGACAAACAAAAGGAAAAGGTCAATCCAAAGTCCAAACTTGGAGAAGTGTATATTAAAGATACCACCACTCTCTACCAACAGTACTTGGAAGAGTATGAATAACAAAATTGAATATAACTAGATATTGAAGAACACTATTTAAAAATTTTAAAGTCAAGAAACCAATAATGTAGTGTATATCATCTAAATTTCAAATGCTGAAACTATTTTTCACCTTCAAATCGTAAATCTTGTCGTTCCTTTCTATCTAGGTCATCATTATCAGAAAGGTCAAAGTCTTCAGCCACCCACATATCAACTTCAATGTCATGAATTGGATCTTGTGATTGTTAGGATCCTTTAATTGCTCTTCACTTCACTTTCAGCAACCTTGAGGCTAGGGAAGACTTTACCACTACTGTTACCAGCACTAGGAGTCGATGTACATAAAGATCCTTGACTCACATTTCTTCAATCCATCTTCTTTTTTGTAAAACAATATAAAGATAATCAAAATTCAAATCACATTTTCATATTTCACACAAAAAGTACATATGCACATTGTAAAGAAGCCAATAAAAAAACATTTCAAATTGCATAGTATCACTTATTCACATTTCACATACAAATGACACATTCATAATACTAGATTAGGATTATGGTGATACAAAATTAAATGTAAGATTGAAACTTATCTATGTAGCAATATTATTTTCTAACTTGTGTTTAGCTCTTAATTGTTATAGGTCTCGTGCTTGTTTCCTATTTGTGTCATACACTTAAGTAGGATTTCAAGTTGCTTGCTTCATTAAGTAGATTAAATTTAGCTAATTTTTCCTTTTTTCTTTTATTAAAATTAATGTTGTTCCTAAACTAATCGAAAAAAAAATTAGGTGTCATGCTCTATTACCATTTGTTGAACCCTTGATGTTTTGATGATGATAAAAATATAATTAAGTTGTTAATTAATGTTTAAAATATGTTTGAGATGCTAATTAATCCCTTGCATGAAGTAATTCATGACAAAGAAGGGAAGAAAAGATTTATTTTTGCAGGTTTTAGGTCTCGCACGACCGTGTGCCTTAGTAACACGACCGTGCTTGACCAAACGGGTCCTCGTGTGTCCAAAACACGGGACCGTGCGCCTGACCGTGCAAGGCTCTGTGATTTTCTGGAAGAAAAGTCTCAGACCCGTACGGGCGTGCGTCATTGTGCACGACCGTATGCATGCTCAACACGATCAATGCACTACCACCATAACCGTGCTGCCTGACCGTGTGAAATCAAAGAATTCAAAAAGCCATTGGAAGCACGACCGTGTGTCGTGGAAACACGACCGTGCGCATAACCTATAAAGAGCACGGGAGATTAAGTCGTGCAAAGGAAACCGTGCAGCAAGTCAAAGAAAAGGCGTCAACGCACGACCGTGCTCGCTCAATACGCACGATCGTACGTGATGACAAATACGGAGCACTACCAAGAGCACTTCCAGGAAGTCGTGCAAGGCTGATCGTGCAAGGGCTTTGAGGCATTCATCTCACGCACGACCATGCAGAATTGGCACACGACCGTGCACTAGCATAAACTCACCCGTGTGCTGCTTGTGCGCTCATCGTGCAGCCAACCCGTGCAAGCTTCTGGAATTTTGGACGAAATACTGAAGGATCTCACGCACGACCATGCAGAATTGGCACACGACCGTGCGCTAGCATAAACTCACCAGTGTGCTGCTCGTGCGCTCATCGTGTAGCCAACCCGTGCAAGCTTCTGGAATTTTGGACAAAATACTGAAGGATCGCTGCACGACCATGCATCTAAGGCACACGACCATGAAGGGTCGAAGCACGACCGTGCGTAAAGGACACACGACCGTGCAGCATTGGCGCTAAGCTTTTAAGTCGACCGTTGGGAGTCAGATGAAGCAATAAATGCAGCATGCACGACCATGCACTCGAGGAGCATGACCGTGCACCTGGAAAATTTATTGCAGAGCTTACTTTTTCCAACTACTTCAACGGATACAAAGCTAGCAAAACGGCTCCTTCCTATTCTAGGCAATGAATCAAGTATAAAAGGAGAGCCATTTGAAGTGGAGGAGTGAACTGAGACGAATTGAAAAAGCCAAGCTATCTACTTTATTCTTAAATTGCTTTGTTTCTCTCTCTAAGCTTATTCACTTACATACTTGAGAGAACTCGTACTAAACATTTGATTTTCCAGCCTATTGAGAGGCAACTACAATCAATCTCTTTATTAACACTTTATTTGTAAAAAGGGCGAAATTCCCTTGTGAGAAAAACTATTGTATCTTCGGGTATTGAAGATAGTGGAAACTTCAATCGGGTTTGATTGAAGAAGAGGACGTAGGAGGCTTGTGTTCAAAGCTCCGAACCTCTCTAAACTTGGCTGAGCAATTTCTGAACTCTCTCTCTTTATTGCTTTTATTCTGCATTGTGTGTATTATAGTTTTGATTGTGTTTATTACTATAGAAATTTTAAATAATCCTATTCACCCCCCTCTAGTATTATTTCTCTATCACTTAAGGGTTTTTCAATTGGTATCAGAGCAGGACTCTAGGAAATTAACTAAATCTAACGATTTTTAGAGTTAAAGATCTTTGTAGAGAAATGGCTAGCACATCCACCCCTGTTTTTAGTGAAGGTCAATGCACTACTAGGCCACCACTATTTTGTGGTGTTAACTACACCCAATGGAAAATTAGGATGAGGCTACATATAAGATCAATAGACTATAAGCTATGAAAAATAATCGAACAAGGAGATTTTATTCCTGTAGATCCTAGAACTAGCTTACCTAAGGATGAAAATGATTACAATGATGAGGATGAAAAACTATTAAGTTTAAATGCCAAAGCTATTAACATTTTATTTTGTGCTTTGGATTCTACAGAATTCAATAGAGTATCATCATGCGAATCGGCTAATGAGGTGTGGACTATCCTTCAAACTACTCATGAAGGAACAAGTCAAGTCAATGAATCGAAAATTGAACTTCTTTTCAGAGAATACGAGCTATTCGAGATGAAGGGGAACGAGAACATCACGGATATGTATAAAAGGTTCTCTAACCTTGTCAATGATCTTAGAGGACTTGGGAAGAAGTTCGAAAATGTGGAATTGGTAAAAAAGATTTTGAGGTCCTTGTCGGAGTCTTGGACCATGAAAGTTACCGTGATTGAGGAGTCCAAGGATTTGACAAAATTGGGAATGGATGAGCTAATTGGAAGCTTGCTCACATTTGAAATAAAAAGGAAACCAAGGGAAGATGAGAGCAAGAATTCTAAGAGCATTGCTCTTAAGGCTGTAGAAGAAGAAGAAGAAGAATCCTCAATGGATAAGGAGGATGTTAGCTTGTTGGCAAGGAGATTTGGAAAATTCCTGTCAAGAAATAGAAAGATGAAAGGAAGAAGCAATTTCAAATCTAAAGGGAAAGAAAAGGAAGAAAATGAAAAAGAGGTGATTTGCTTTAAATGTAAAAAGCCTGGACACATAAGGCAAGATTGTCCAATGCTGAAGAAGAAGAAAAAGGAAAATGGTGAGAAAAGATTTAAGAAGAAAGCATTGGCTGCCACTTAGAGTGGTAGTGACGATTCAAGCGACGAAAGTGATGAAGAGGAAAGAGCAAATCTGTGTTTCATGGCCAAGAGTGATTCAGAAGATGATGAGGTATGCGAATCTAATTCATTTTCTTTTAATGAGTTACAAGATGCATTTGATTCCTTGTTGCTGGAATTTAAGAATGTTAGCTCTAGGAACAAATTGTTGAAGAAAGAAATGAATTGTGTAAAGCTAAGTTTAGAAAAAACTGAGAATGAATGTAAAAAGGCTTTGGAGGAGAAAACAAATGTTGAAAACAATCTGAATTTACTTAAGAAAGAAAATGAAGAGTTAAAAACTAATTTAGGTAAATCAAATAGAATTCTGGAAAATTTTAAAATAGGAACTAAAAGGTTAGATGAGATGCTTGCATCTCAAAGAAGTGGGCTAAATAAAGAAGGTTTAGGATATAATGGAAGTAATCCATTTATAAACAACCATAAGATTCTAAAAAGGCCTAAATCAATTGAACTAAAGTGTAAGTATTGCTCTTTCCATGGACATACTATTAGAAAATGTCCAATTAGGAATGGCAAACCTTATAGAATTAAGAAGGTTTGGGTTCCTAAAGGGATAATCAAGACTAACCTTCCTGGACCCAAAACCATTTGGGTACCAAAAAAGACTTAAATGTATGTCTTGTGTAGGTATGCTTGGAGGTGAAGAGAAAGAAATCAAGCAAGTGGTACTTGGACAGTGGATTTGGTCAAAGGTTTGCCAAAACTTGTTTTTAAAAAGGATGAAATTTGTGATGCATGTGCTTTAAGAAAACAAACAAGAACATCTTTTAAAAGCAAAAATGTTGTTTCTACATCAAGACCACTTCAACTATTGCATATGGATTTATGTGGACCTTCTAGAACTTTGAGTTTAGGAGGAAAACGGTACTGTTTTGTAATAGTTAATGATTTTTCAAGATTTACATGGGTTTTGTTGCTTGCTCACAAAGATGAAGCTTTTAAAATGTTTGTGCCATTCATTAGGAAATTGCAAAACCAAGTAGGTTATGCAATTACTTGCATTAGAAGTGATCATGGAAAAGAATTTGAAAATTCAGATTTTGAAGCATATTGTGATGAGCATGGCATTGAACACAATTTTTCAGCCCCTAGGATACCTCAACAAAATGGAGTTGTTGAGAGAAGAAATAGAACCTTAGTTGAAATGGCTAGGACCATGTTGTGTGAACATGATTTACCAAAAACTTTTTGGGGTGAAGCCATAAACACTTCATGTTATATCATCAATAGAGCCATGATTAGGCCAATCCTTAAGAAAACTCCTTATGAGTTATTCAAAGGGAAAAAGCCTAATATTTCATATTTTCATCCATTTGGTTGTAAATGCTTTGTTCTCAACAATGGAAAGGATAACTTAGGAAAATTTGATGCTAAGTCGGATGAAGCAATTTTCCTAGGATATTCTTCCACCTCCAAAGCGTATAGAGTCTTCAACAAAAGGACACTTGTTGTTGAAGAATCTATACATGTATTATTTGATGAATCTTCTTCTAAGTGTGTAGATAGATCAAAAGATGATGAAGTGGTGGAGCTCATGGAAGACCTCAAACTAAATGGTGGACCCACTCCTAAAGAAGAAGAAAATCAGATTGTGGAAGCACCCCAAGATGACATGCTTGTGTAGCCACAAGAAGTGCAAAAAAAGACTTCCTTCCCAAGGGTAAAAGATGAGGTTAAAGAAGGAAGGATCATTGGTGACCCAACCCAAGGAGTAAGGACAAGAGCTTCAATCAAGAACACTTGCGAATTTGTGGCATTCTTGTCACAAATGGAGCCCAAGAAGGTAGATGAAGCCTTGAAGGATGAGAGTTGGGTGTTGGCCATGCAAGAGGAGTTGAACCAATTTGAGAGGAACCATGTATGGGAGCTAGTTTCTAGGCCAACGGATCATCCCACCATCGGCACAAAATGGGTATACCGAAACAAGGTGGATGAATCCGGAGTTGTTACAAGAAACAAGGCAAGACTAGTTGCCCAAGGCTACTCTCAAGAGGAAGGTATCGATTTCGATGAAACCTATGCCCCCGTAGCTAGATTAGAGGCAATTAGGATATTGATTGCTTATGCTTGCCATCTAAATTTTAAACTTTTTCAAATGGATGTCAAAAGTGCTTTTCTAAATGGTTTTATTCAAGAGGAGGTGTATGTAGAACAACCTCCCGGTTTTGAAAATCCAAGTTTTCCAAACCATGTTTTTAAACTAAGAAAAGCTCTTTATGGTTTGAAACAAGCTCCAAGAGCTTGGTATGAAAGATTGAGCACATTTTTGATTGAAAATGATTTTTCAAAAGGAAAGGTGGATACCACCTTATTTATAAAGAAACATAAGCATGACATCTTAATTGCTCAAATCTATGTAGATGACATCATCTTTGGTGCTACTAATGAATCTCTATGTAGAGATTTTTCTAAGATGATGCAGGGGGAGTTTGAGATGAGTATGATGGGAGAGCTAAACTACTTCCTTGGGCTGCAAATCAAACAAATAAAGGAAGGGACATTGCTCACTCAATCAAAGTATACTCAAGACCTCCTCAAAAGGTTCAACATGCATGAGGCCAAGGAGCAACCAACTCCAATGAGCACTTCAACAAAGATTGATAAAGATGAGGGAGGTAAAAATGTTGACACAAAGTTATATAGAAGCATGATAGGTGCATTATTATATTTGACTGCATCTAGACCGGACATATTGTTTAGTGTATGCATGTGTGCACGTTTTCAAGCAAATCCTAAGGAATCACATTTGAATGCAGTGAAACGAATCTTGAGATATCTTAAGGGGACACCGAATGTTGGATTGTGGTACCCTAAGAACTCAACTTTCGAATTACGTGCCTTTTCAGATGCTGATTTCGGAGGCTGCAAAATTGATAGGAAAAGCACTAGTGGAACATGTCAATTCTTAGGAAACATGTTAGTTTCATGGTTTTCGAAAAAGCAAAATTCGGTTGCAACTTCTACTACGGAAGCCGAATATGTTTCTGCGGCTAGTTGTTGTGCCCAAATTCTTTGGATGAAACAACAACTTTCTGATTTTGGTTTCAAAATAATAAAAACTCCCATATTTTGTGATAATACTAGTGCAATTCAACTTTCGAAAAATCCCATTTTGCATTCTAGGACCAAGCATATAGATATTAGACATCATTTCTTGCGTGATCATGTGAGCAAAGGAGATATTGTGCTTGAATTTGTTGACACTAACCACCAGCTAGCTGACATCTTTACCAAGCCTCTGGACAAGGAAAGATTTGCCTACATAAGGAGGGAGCTTGGAATGATTGATGCAAGCCAAGTAAGTGTCTAAAAATTCTATCTTTTTAATGCTTACATGATGAGTTGATTGAAGGATTGATGTTTTGATTGAATATTTGAATATGCATGAATGCTATTGAATGAATGCTATTGATTGGTTGTATGCAATATGATGAATGCAAGTGGTTGAATATATATGCTTGAATGAGTTTGGTTTGCATGCGAATTCGAGTCGAGTCGATGCAACTCTATAGCTGACATCACTCGACACCTGAATTCAGAAAACAAAACCTCCTTGAATCAAAATATCCAAGTTTTCATGACTTGTGGTGTTTTGAAGTGTGTTTTGAAAAATCTGCAGTTTTCTGGAAATAATGCAGGTCTGTGTGATTTTGGTCACACACGACCGTGTGTTCCAAGCATGCACGGGCGTGCTTCTGCATGAACACACGACCGTGTGTCCCATGATACACGACCGTGCGTTTTTCGCTTTAAATTCGCGCTTACCTGCACGCGTATTATCCAAACGCACACGGTCATGCATTTTAAAAACAAATTTTTTTTGAAACTTTTGCGAACACACGACCGTGCAACTATCAGGTGCACGATCGTGCGGAATTGGGAAAACACAATCGTGCGTCTAAAAACACGGTCGTGCACTCGCGTCTATATAAGCAAATCAGTTCATTTTCTTCATTTTTCACGAACTTTGCAAACCCTAGCCGCGATTTTACGCATTTCTCTCTCAAATTTTCATCAAAAACTCTCATTGTTTTTGCTCTCATTTGATTTCAAACTTGTTTTTACTAGTTTCTCTCAAGTCTTCCTACATTTTAAGATAGTTTTACATTCCAAACACAAACCCAAATCTCCATTTCAATTATTTCAATCACCAAAATCCACAATGCCTCCACGGATGAAATTGCCAACACGTTCCGGGCCTTCCAGGAGTACTTCGAGAGCAGAAAATCCATTTGGAATCATGTGTTCCAATCGGGCGCAAAAGGTACTCTTGTCGAAACTCATGAAAAAGCCAATTTATGTTGGACGTTGTTTGGATAAACGGATTTTGCGAGAAATTGGTGTTTTAGATGAGATAATGGGTTTAGTCAATTCATCTAGGTTGAATGGAATCTTTTTCATGCGAATTGATGCGTTCGAAAATTTAGTTTACGAATTTTATAATTCCCTATCGGTTCCGAAGGATGTACGGGGAAATATTACGGATTTTACTATGAAATTTCGGTTGGCCAATTCGGATTGGACGGTACCGGCCGAACAGCTGGGTGATTGGTTAGGCTGTAATTCAGAGGGTATTCTGGACTTTTCGCATGAGTTGAGCACTCAGGCGGTATGGCATTCCCTCGGCGGTTCCGGATTCTATGAAGCGCAAAAGGCGAAGGCCTCCTCCTTGGACAATCCAGCCATGAGAATCTTCCATTGGATGATCACGTACACTTTAAACGCTCGCACGAACACCAATGGTAATGTCAGTGTTCGTGACATGGCAGTAATGGAAGCTGCCATGAATGGACGTCAACTGGATTCGGCGAGATGGTTGATCAGCAAACTGAGTGACATCCAGACTCTCAGCGATAAAGAAAAGGTCCTATTGACTTTGGTATGCTGATTACATTTATTGCTGAGAAATTGGGAATTTCTATTGAAGGCTATGGCAAATTTAGGATCGGTTTCGAAGAGTCTCATATGCTCAATGCCGATGCTCTCTTTCGGATGAGGGTGATTGAGAAAGATGGCAATGATGGATGGAGATTGCCTGCAGCTATTGGAGATCATGAGCCATCTGCCGAACCATCTGCCATGCCTTCCGTGGCTGAAACCAGTGTCCGAAGAGGAAGACGAGCTCGCCCCGAAGCTGGTCCTGAGGTTCAGTCAACATCCGAGCTTCAAGTGTTAATTGAGCTGACCAAGCAAGTTGATGCAAACATGGTTCAGCTTGCCCATAATTTTCAAGCCTTTTAGGAAAGTACAGAATCTCGCTTGACCCGGATTGAGTCCAGCCTTGCTTCTCTTATTAACATGACAGATCTTTCACCTCAGCTACCACCTCAACCTTGAACCATTTTTACATTTGCATTTGCATGATTTTGTTACCAAACCTTATCATTGAGGAACATATCTTTTATCTTGTTATCATTTTCTGGATTTGGCTTGACTCAGTATTATATTTCAACTTATATTAATCCTTTGAATTTTCTTGATGTTTTGGAATATGTCAATTGCTATTGATTGGATGATATTGCTATTGCTTGGTTGATTGTTTGATGACGGGTAGTTGGATGATGGATTGATATTGGAAGTGATTTTTTTTGAAGACTTGTCTTGGGAAATCTTACTAAAACAAAGGACACCATGTCAAATTTTTTTTGATTTATGGCAAAAAGGGGGAGAAAGAATGCAATAATTAGCAAGTTAAAATTGACATAAATTTATATTGGTAATTAAGGCTCAAACTAAGGGGGAGTGCTTAAAGTGAGGGGGAGCATGTTTTATCCTTTGTTTAAAACTCAATTTTAACATTTTCAACATATTTTTGTCATCAATCAAAAAGGGGGAGATTGTTGAACCCTTGATGTTTTGATGATGATAAAAATATAATTAAGTTGTTAATTAATGTTTAAAATATGTTTGAGATGCTAATTAATCCTTTGCATGAAGTAATTCATGACAAAGAAGGGAAGAAAAGATTTATTTTTGCAGGTTTTAGGTCTCGCACGACCGTGTGCTTAGTAGCACGACCGTGCTTGACCAAACGGGTCATCGTGTGTCCAAAACACGGGACCGTGCGCCTGACCGTGCAAGGCTCTGTGATTTTCTGGAAGAAAAGTCTCAGACCCACACGGGCGTGCGTCGTGGTGCACGACCGTGTGCATGCACAACACGGGCAATGCACTACCACATCAACCGTGCAGTCTGATCGTGTGAAATCAAAGAACTCAAAAGTCATTGGAAGCACGACCGTGCGTAGTGGAAGCACGACCGTGTACATAACTTATGAAGAGCACGGGAGATCAAGCCGTGCAAATGAAACCGTGCAGCTGGTCAAAGAAAAGGAGTCAACGCACGACCGTGCACGCTCAATACGCACGACCGTGCGTGATGGCAAATAAGGAGCACTACCAAAGAGCACTACCGGGATGTCGTGCAAGCCTAATCGTGCAAAGGTATTAAGGCATTTATCTCACGCACGACCATGCAGAAATGGCACACGACCGTGCGCTAGCAAAAACTCACCCGTGTGCTGCTCGTGCGCTCATCGTGCAGTCAAGCTGTGCTAGCTTCTGGAATTTTTGGACAAAACTCTGAAGTATCAATGCACGACCATGCATCTAAGGAGCACGACCATGAAGGGTCGAAGCACGACCGTGAGTCAAGGACACACGACCGTGTATCATTGGCGCTAAGTTTTTAAGTCGACCGTTGGGAGTCTGAACGAGCAATAAATGCAGCATGCACGACCGTGCACTTGAGGAGCATGACCGTGCGCCTGGAAAATTTATTGCAGAGCTTACTTTTTCCAACTACTTCAACGGATACAAAGCTAGCAAAACGGCTCCTACCTATTCTAGGCAATGAATCAAGTATAAAAGGAGAGCCATTTGAACTGGAGATGCAACTGAAACGCATTTGAAAAAGCTCAAGCTATCTTCTTCAATCTTTGATTACATTTTCTCTCTCTAAGCTTATTCATTTACATACTTGAGATAACTCATACTAAACATTTGATTTCCAGCCTATTCAGAGGCAACTATAATCAATTTCTTTATTATTACTTTAGTTGTAAAAAGGGTGAAATTCCCTTGTGAGAAAAAAACTATTGTATCTTCGGGTTTGAAGATAGTGGAAACTTCAATCGGGTTTGATTGAAGAAGAGGACGTAGGAGGCTTGTGTTCAAAGCTCCGAACCTCTCTAAACTTGGCTGAGCAACTTCTGAACTCTCTCCTTTTATTGCTTTTATTGTGCATTGTGTGGATTATAGTGTTAATTGTGATTATTGCTTTAGAAATTTTAAATAATCCTATTCACCCCCCCTCTAGTATTATTTCTCTTTCACTTAAGGGTTTTTCACTCGTAATAGCCATATTTGGTCCTGAATGCAGTCTTCGGCACATCATTATTAGCGACTCTAACCTAGTGGTATCTTGTCCTCAGATCAATCTTCGAAAAGACTGATGCCCCACTAAATTGATCAAACAAATCGTCAATTCTGGGCAAGGGGTACTTGTTCTTCATTATGACTTTATTCAACTCCCTGTAGTCGATATACATCCTCATCGACCCGTCTTTCTTCTTAACAAAGAGAATGGGAGTACCCCATGGCGAGCAACTCGACCTGATGAACTTCTTATCTATCAGCTTTTGCAACTGTTTCTTCAACTCTTGAACTTCTGCTGGAGCCATTCTGTATGGAGCTTTAGAAATCAGAGTTATCCCTAGGAGTAACTCAATACTAAACTTTAGCTCTCTCTTTGGTGGTAACCCCGATAACTCCTCTGGAAACACATCGAGAAACTCCCTGACAACTAACATCTGCTCAACATTGGGCCCACTCATATCTCTACATACCACATTAGTAAAGTAACCGATACAACCCTTACTTAACATCCTCCTGGCCTAAATATACGAGATCAACATAGTCTCCACTCTACTCTCTTCAAAAATAAACTGATCAGGGCCTAAGTGAAGTCTAACATTTTTCCTCTGACAATCGATCTCTGCCCCGTACCTCGCCAGGAAATCTATACCTAAGATCATGTCAAAATCAACTAACTCCAATATGATCAAATCTATCCTCAAATATCTACCCATAATCACAATCTCCTGATCAAATAACAACTGGTCACTAAACATCACCCCCTCATCAGACATCTCAATGCACACATGACTCTCTGCCACACTAGGGGTCAACTCTAATCTCTCAACTACCCATCTAGAAATGAAACTATAGGTGACACCACAATCAATCAAAACAAATAAGGGGGTATCAAAGAAGAATAATTAACCAGTAATCGCATGTGGAGTAACCTCTGTCTGCTCCTACCTCACGACATACACTCTGGCTCGACCTCTACCTCCACCTGATGGCCCTCCACCTCTTCCTGGTGCACTTGCTCCACCACTTCGAGGACGATCAGCTCCTCCAGTTGAACTGCCTCCACCTCAGAAGAAGCCTCCTCTACTCCGGCCAGAACCAGGCCTACCTCTACTGGAACCGACTCTGCCTTTAGCTGGACAATTGGTAATCCTATGCCTCGACTGATGATATCTGAAGCATACTAGCTGACCAATCAGACACTCTCCACTGTGCCTTCTGCCACATCTGAGACAAACTGGTGGCTGAAATTCAGTCCTCTGTGTCTGACTACTCTTTTCGAAGTTCCTCTGTTGCATAGGCCTCTTGCCTCTGTCTCTATCATTGCCTCTCTTAGGTTGTCCAGAAAATATACCCATCCTCTATACACATCTCTGATCTAGTAGCTCTCTCCAAAGCATCACTGAACCTCTGCGGGGGATGGTCTCATGTCAGTACATCTTTGGCTATGACTGGATGCAACCCATGAATAAACTTCTGTACCCTACCAGCCTCTGTCCCTACTAAACTCAGAGCAAATCTGGCTAATACATTGAACCGAGTAGCATACTCTCTGACTAAACTCGAGCCCTGCTACAACTCAATGAACTCTTGAGCTCCAGCATACATAGTCTCTGGGCTCTTGAACTCACTTTCAAACATCACTCTGAACTCTTCCCAAGTCAATGATTCATCATCCACTATCGACCTTGCGAGATTCCACCATGACCTCATATCTCCTCTGATCATAAATACAACATATCCTCGTCCTCAGAAGATCTAGGAACACGGGTTCTCCTATCTCTCATATCTGAAGAATCACAAAACATTAGGGTCAACTTAAGCAAAACACATACTACTATACTTACACTGAGAGGAAGATGGGCTCTGGCTGCTGGGATACGCTGAAATACACACATATGCATGTTGAAAAACAATGCAATTCACACACATGCACTTAACTCTTGAAAATAAATTACACATTTCAGCTCAGTTCTGCTCTGATACCAAAAATGTAGGCACCCCAGCTGGGTATTACTGTTTACTATTTTTCGATAATCAAATATAATATAAATAGGAGAAAAATATGGTCAATAATACTCAACCGAAATACCTAAACTTGAACTGAACTATCGCAACGAAAAACCTATGGTGCAAATGTATTCACAAACATATACATGCTCTAAAACTGTATTATATTAAAATATTAGCTGAATATGTACGTCATAAAACATGTACATATAATCACATGCATATAAAACTAAGTAAACACGTAAACCGAGGTATACTACAATACTAAGCAAATTGGATCCTAGATGACAACCAACTCTTCCTCCCAGCCCCCAACATACTGACCTGCAAGAGAAAGGAAAGTAAGGAGTGAGTGATAAATTCACCCAATAAACGCTTCATATCTCTGACCCTAAACCAATCCTCCTCGGAGGACTGTTCTCATTCAGAAACATACGTATACACAGAAGAAACCAACTGGTTCTCACGTGTCATCATTATTATATTAAACTGTTCATACTGATCTGATAGAGTCTTCTTCTGTAATTATATTACTGGTTGGATACTGCCTCATGCTGGGTTGTAAATACGTATATGCGTATACATAAACAACCTAGAATGAAGAGAAATCTGAACGGTCAAACTTGACTCACTAAGCTCTCTTTCTGATACTTATCATCTTTTCTCATTTACTACTCTAATATTCTTCTGTTTGTGTCTTTAATACGATGTTTTATATTCTGTTCGTTTACTGTTTCTTACTGTCTTATCATTTTCTGAATGATATGCAACTGTATATATCATGTAAAGATGACATGATATAAAACATGCTGAAATCATAGCTAGGCCTAGGCCTGTATACTAAAAATAGTTTTCTAAAAGCTGTTCATTAAAAACTATGCTGTCAGATCCTTGGATCTCATATCTGAAAATCTCATATGAAAGCTTTATCTGAAAGCTATGCTGAAAACTGTATACCCTGGGGTACATGCTATGTTGCGTAGACTGATGAATACAGGAATTCGACACCCTGGCCATGTGAGTTTCCTATGCAAACACGCGCTATAAACTGTATGGGTCACGTGATGCCTCTGAATCTCATACTTAGGCCTTGGCCTGTAAACTGAACTGAGCGCATCGTGCTATACTACATATGATCTTGGGATCAAGAAACCTATAATCTACTACCTGAGCACCCCAACAATTACTAATACATAGGGCTAGTAATGAGCATATAGCTCCTGATGCAACGGGTGTACTGAAACTCACAAGTGCCCCCTCGTATTCAACCTTGAAATCTATGTTTTTCAATTGAAAACATGAATTCGGACCCTTAGATCTATTTTTGAAAACTCTGTATGGCATGCCATGCTATGCTGTGTATATGATGCATCATGTAAGCTTAACTAAGCTTAATTTACTGTTTCATATTCATAGGGTGGCTTTTACTGTGAACATTTCTCATTTTCATGCTTAATTTCTCTTTTCTGCCTGACGCATGGGCATGCGTTTCGTGTGCACAGGTGTGCATGAGCTTGCACGGGACCGTGAGCCTATCATGCATGTGGTCATACACAATTATGTGATTTTTTTGCATATTTCTCGTTTTCTCTTGGTGCACGAGAGTGCATCAACATGCACGATCGTGACCCTACAAATTAGGTCATGAACGGCTACGTGAACACGACCGTGACCATGCAAAAAAGCAGTATGCACGGGCGTGCGCTATGCATGCACAGGCGTGCGCTACGCATGCACAGGCGTGCGTCCTACCCTGCACTTCCATGACCACTTGGAATCAACTCGATTCCCAGCCAAAACTCATACCAAATGCAAAATAAACATTTCCCACATGCAAAACACTTCATATAAGCTTATTTTCCCTTTCAATGACTTCAAATCGCATGCTCAACATCCAACCCATCACAAAAGCATATATAAACACATATTCTCACACATAACATAAATATATGCATCAATCATCATCATAATCATCTCAAATCATCATCAGCACAAAAGGAGCACATCACAAGCATGCTGGAATGAGCTCATACATCTCAATCAAGTATCAAGCATATCAAAACCACAAGGGAAAGAGGTAAGAACTGCCTACCTCGAGACATGCTTCTGTCACTAAGAAAACTGAAAGCTCAAGCTGGATTGGATGATCCTAGATGCTGCTCTTCCCTCCTAGGGTTGATACTCTCTGAAAATGAAATGAAAACTTTGGGTGAAAATGATTTGGAAACGAATAAACTTAACTTAAAACCAAGGCGGCTGAAACTTATCGCACGCACAGGTGTGCACCTCTCATGCACGGTCGTGCATGGCAGGAAAATTACAAAAATGTCATTTTCCCGTTCTCGCATACAAATCCACTCAAACAGATCCATGCACAAGCCACCAAACTCTAGAAAATCATCTATTTTACCCCAAAACTTTCTCACAACCCTAGAATTCATATAAATCTCAATCTAACCCCAGATTATAAGCCTTAAAGACAAATCTAACCTTGGGTTGTTACAATACACATGGTTATGTGTCTCATGCACATGGTAGTGTGCCCTATACACATGGTCATGTGTCTTTTTTAAACAAATGAATCTTGAAGTGCAACAGAAGATACTACAGGCAAGAACACAATTACCACACGGGAGTGTATCCTTACATAGCATGGTCGTGTAGTCTGATTACGTACGTTCATGTGTTAGATAATTTCTGTAAAAAATAAACCCTTTAGTCCTATTTGTCATGGATCAAATCATACAAGGATCGGTTAGACATTTAACATGAGTTTTACATCAATTCAAAATACACTAGGGTCCAACAATCTCCCACTTTTTGATTTAACGACAAAACTTATATTAAAATCCAATAAAGCATAATAAACATAAATTTAAAAAATTTTCAATAAAGCACAAAATAAATTATACATGTAAATTCATTTTAAAATATCCAAACATTCTCCCCCTTTTTGTTATATATAAAAAATGATATGTTAAAAAGTTTTAAATTTAGCACCAAAAAAAATATTCTACCCTTTTGGAAAGTATTTTATCAAACTAAGCACATACACATAAATTTCTCCCTGATCAAAAATAAATCTACCTCCCCCTTTTTGAAACAATGCAACCTCTCTCTTTCTCAATGATAGAAATAAATATGATACTAATTGTTGGGCGTGAGCATGAACACTACCCCTTACAAAAGCATACAAGGAACATCCAATTTTCATTTCTCCCCTTTCTTGAATGGGGGTATGCATTAGAAACATTGTTTTCATTAATGTAATATGATCATTAAAGCACTTAAGGGAAATATATGCAGAATACCAAAAAGAATGTGAAACTAGAGCATTTTCTGCAAATTATGTCACACACAGTCGTGTGTCATTCATGCATGGGATCGTGATTAGGGAAATGATGCACACACGGTTGTGCAATTCACATGCACGGTCGTGTATTACTCATAAAACCCAAAAATTATGCTGAAAAACTGCAGATTGACATAGGAGGCATTTCCAAAACATTTTCAAGTTTTCCAAAATCAATTTTTTTTCAATTCAAAACATTGAAAATAGACTAAAAATATATTTCAAACATGTCTAAAATCAATTCAAACACAAATGACATATTTGAAACCATTTTGCAAAATTATGGGGAATATAAAACATTTAATGCATAAATTTGATCAAAACACTCCAACCTCATCAATTTTGCTTGTTTTGACCATGGTGGATACTTAATGTATGAATTCATGTCATTTGCAATCACCATAATCAAATTTGATCTAATTTTGACATGAATTCTAATTCTACACGTGTCATAACCAAAACATATATACATATCACACTTGCATCAATTTAGCCTAACCAATCAAACAAGGCAAGTATAAATATGCATGTCAATTCATCATAGTTACAACATTGCAGAAATCATCATCATCATCAATCAAGTATAATAAGAATTAAATTACTTACTTGAATTAATGACTTTTCAACATCTCTTCTTCATTCTTTCTTGGTGTAAAAGCACAAGGAGACTCGTTCTTCTTCATCTTCATTGTTTGAGTCCTCCTTACTCAATGCGACAAGCATTTTCTTCTTGGATTTCTTCATTTTCACCTAAGGACATTCTTGCAGGTAATGTCTTTCCTTTCCGCACTCGTAGCAAGTTACCACTTTTTCTTTCTTCTTCTTCTTTCCCTTGGATAGGAACTTACTAAATTTCTTTGAGAGCATCTTCAAATCTTCATCATCCATTGAACTCTTTTCTTCTTCATTTTCACTTAAATCCTTCTCAACCTTGAGTGCGATGTTCTTCTTCTTTTTCCCCTCCTTCTTGGGCATCTATTTTATTTCGTAAGTTACGAGACTTCTGATTAATTCATCCATGCCCATGTTGGTCAAATCTTTTGATTCTTCGATTGTCGTCACCTTTGTGCTCCAAGCTTGCGGTAAGGATCTTAGCATTTTCTTGACCAACTCGATGGTTTCGAATTTCTTTCTCAATCCTCTCAATTCATTCACCAAATTCAAAAATCGCTTGTACATCTCTGTTATGCTTTTTTCCTTTTTCATTTCAAACAACTCGTATTCTCAAAAGAAAAGCTCTACCTTGGATTCCCTCACTTGGTGTGTTCCTTCATGAGTCATTTGAAGAATTGTCCAAGTTTCATGTACTGTTTCACAAGAAGAAACAGGTTAAATTTCGTGGCATCTAAAGCACAAAATAACATGTTTAACGCCCTAGAGTTTAAACATATCATCTTTTCATCAAAATCATTTTCATTTTTAAGTAAATTTGTTCTAGGGTCAATGGGTACAAGATCTGCTAATTCAATAATTTTTCAAAGTTTATAATCAATGGATTAAACAAAAAATTTCATACAAATTTTCTATTGACCATAATTAACACCATAAAATAAGGGTAGTCTTATTGAACTACCCTTTTCTTTGAAAGTTGATTTTTGAAAAATGTTTGCCATGTAAGTTTCAAAAATGGATCTTAAACTCTAAAATTTGTTAGATTTTCGAAAACAAGAGCCCAAACTCTGATACCAATTGTTGAACCTCAAATATTAAATGGCAAATAACCTAGGGGGGTGAATAGGTTATCTAGGTTATTTCAAAAACTTCTATAAATTTAAACTTTTTCAACCAAGTTCAATTAATCAACACAATCAATTAATTATTTTGAACCTATTCAAATCAACCAAACAATCAATTAAATAATATAAAACAATAAACGTAAATAAAGAAAGTAAGGGGTAGAAATTGCTCAGCCGATTCTAGAATGGTTCGGAGCTTCTCCATACCTCCTACGTTCACTACTTCAAGCAACCTTGCTTAAAGATTTTCTTTCACTAACTTCAACCCCGAAGTTACAATAGTTTTGACACAAAGAATTTTATCCTTCTCACACTAGTTTTGATACAAAGAATTGCACCTTTAACTTAGTTTTAACAGGAATTACGCTCCACACTAATTTTACGGGATTGTGCCTAAGGGTTTGTGAAAAAATTACAAAGAAATTGCCTCACAAGGCTAATACAACAATAAGCTCTCAAAATCTCTGAAATGATTTACAATATATTTCTAATGAGAGAAAATTGGAGAAGAATTAAAAAATGAGAGGATGTGAGTATTTGGCCTGATTCTCCCTTCTCCATTAACTGAAAAATGAGAGGATGTGAGTATGTGGCCTGATTCTCCCTTCTCCATTAACTCAAATTAGCTCCATATTTATAGTTGAAGAATTTGGTAGCCGTTGGAAAGTTGATCAGAGAGCTATTGGGAAAATCTACATTGACACACAATAGTGTGTTTATTGTGCATGACTATGCTTCCTTCCATAAATGCGCCCAATAGTCAATTTTGTATGTACACACGGTTGTGTGATTTTTTCATACGGTCGTATGTGAATTTTTTTATGCATTTCTTCAGATTCCAGAAGGTAGCACGGGATGTATGCATTGTTAGCACACAAGAAACATACGGTTGAATTTTTACCTTGCATACGGGCGTGTATTTCTAATACACGACTATGTGTTATTTGTCCTTTTGATTTATCTTTATTTTGCATGGTAGCATAACACTGACATGTGAATCTTTTTTCTCTTGACACATGGGAGTGTGCCTCATACACATGAGTTTGTGCCTTATACATACGGGTGTGTGCCTCTTATATATGGTCGTGTGTCTTATGCACATGGTAGTGTGCACTATACATATGGTCATGTGCCTCATACATATGGTCATGTGCCTTCTTTAAACAAATGAATCTTGAAGTGCAACAGAAGATAACATGGGGAAGAACACGATTACCACATAGGAGTGTATCCTTACATAGCATGGTTGTGCGATCTGATTACGCACGCTCATGTGTTAGATAATTTCTGTAAAAAATAAACTCTTTGGTCCTATTTGTCATGGTTCAAATCATGCAAAGACCGATTAGACATTTAACATGAGTTTTACATCCATTCAAAATACACCAAGGTCCAATAATAATTAAATTACTCTTATAAAAATAAATATTATAAAATATAATTTGATATTTAATTAAAAATATAAAAATTTCAAAAAAATAAAAAATAAAAAAGTAGTTATTAATGTTGACAGCAAAGACTATCGATAATTGAATCAAGAGATCAAAAATAGTTTACTAATATTAGTAGGGCCAAGACCAATTATTTTCGATTTTTTTTAATCATAGTTGATGATAGAGATAAACTAGATTTGACCACCTCTACCAAATCTAGGTGCCCTGTGAATTAAGAGGTCATTTTTGGTTTCTTGACTCGATTATCAGCGTTATGGGCAACAATGACTCCTTGTTAAATTTTTCAATTTTAATTTTGTATATTTATAATTGTTAATATTTAATCATTAACTAATAAACTTAATTATTGGTTTTAGTCAATGAGTAAGTATTTTGATTTTTAAAAATTAGAAAGTAGAATTTTGTCTTTACCGTGGGAATATGTCCTTTTGGCTTTTTAACAAGTTTAAATAATTTTTATGCATTTTTACTATTAATTTTTTTTAAACAATACCAATTTAAATGGGGGTTTGAAATAAAAAGATTGAAATGGGTGAAAACTCGTGATTTTTCCAACCATTAACCATGAAAAACAATAATAAATAACTTTTTATGCCGAGATAACTCTAATTTGTCTTACAGTTAATTATAATTTTACTTTATTAAATAATTATTTAATTTTTAAACTTTAGCAATAGATTTTTTTTTTATGTAATATTCCACTAAAATTTATAATAATGCAGTACAACTTATGAACATGTTCAAGTATGATTTTGCATAATGTAATCTTTTATAATATGAACGCCAAGCTAAGTTTGAGATTTTAAAAGTAACTAAAATATCATCAAGCAAAAGAGAAAATAAAAAATTATAATAAAAATATTAAAAAATATTAAAAATTTCAAAAAATTATAAAATATAATTTAAATTGTAATAAAATATATAAAAAATTAAAATGTAAACATTTAAAAAAAGTGACCACTATTGTTAGTAGCATCGTCGATAATGATGATGATCACAAAAAACTGATTTATATGGTAAAAAAAACACTTTATTCGGTTGATAATCAAATCTGACTGTCTTGTTTGCATGAGACAGTCAGATTTGATTGCCTTATTTTTTTGTAAAGGTAACCATATTTGCCATTAATAATGGCTAGAAACAATTGTCTTCAACAGGACCAACAATCTTTAATCGTTTTCACCTATCGTTGATGGTGAAAATAGTCAGATTGACCACTTATGCCAAAAACAAGGTGGTTATATCTAACTACCTCACACAAACGAGACGGTTTCCTTTTTCAATTACCTAATTTAGTTTTTGACATCAATTATCATCAGTGATAGTGATCACTTTTTTCGATGTTTTTTAATTTAAAAATGTTTATCAAAAAACAAAAATGTCTATTTGACCAATAATATTTAACAGTTAATGAATAAATTTAACCATTGACTTTTAATCAATGAGTGAATGTTTGAATTTTAAAAAATTGATGAATAAGATTTTGTTATTTAAGAAAGGCCAAAAGACTTAATGTCACCCGAGGTTTTTCTAAATGACAAAGTCTTACTTATAAACTTTCAAAAAATTAAACACTTATTATTGACCAAAGTCAACAGTTAAATTTAGTGATTAATTGTTAAATAATGATAGTAACAGAGCATTTTTGTCTTTTTGAATAAGCAGACAATTTAAAAAATAATAAAATTAATTTTATATAAATAATTAAAATAATAATAATAATAATATAATAAAAAATAATAATATTAATAAAACTATTAAAAATTTGAAAAAAATTAAAGAAAAAACTGCAATTATTACCAGCGGCATGCGTTATAATATTATGATATTAATATCATATACTATTATCTTTATTTTTTAATCTTTATTTTAAAATTGAAAAAAAATTTTTCAATTTTATTTTTTAAATTTTAAAATATTTTATTATGATATTAATATTATTTAATATTATTTTATATTAAAATTCACTATAATGTTATATTAATATTATTTATTTTTTGATTGAGGGTATTTTGGTCATTTTAAAAAAAATTAACAAATTAGATGAAAATTGGTTGATGAGTAAGTGCTTGACTTTTTGAAAATTTGGATGTGAAACTTTGTCATTTAGGGAAACTTCGGACGGGATTAAGTTTTTTGGCCTTTCAGAAAACCTTAAGTGAATAAAAATTTTTTAGTCAGCGATGACTTCAAAAATATTTATGGCTTTAGATGTAGTTATTTTTGTGGCTTTTATATAATAAAAATGTGGTATTTTTAAATTTTTTTTTTTTATTATCCTACATTAAAATGATAAAAAAAATACTATCCCTTATATGTAAAAATAAAAAATAAAAAATTAACAAAACACATAAATAATAAGTATTTCATTACATTTATTAATTTGTTTAGAATTTAAAAAGATTCAATAACTATATTTAATTTTTTTTGATAAGTCAATAACTATATTTATTAGATACATTTATAATTTGAAAATATTTAATTATATATTTTATTAGTATATTTAAAATTTAAAAAAACTTAATAGAATAATTATTATCAAATTAATAATAATGTCTAATTATCTAAATAATAAATATATTTTTAAAATTATTTTATAATTAATAGTTAAAAATATTGCTTATGCCTTCGGCGGACCTGCCTTAGCCCTGATGGAAAGCAGTTGCCCATAAATTTGTGCCATGTGTTTTAGATTCCCAATTATATCATGGTTTGACATTATAACCGTAAATTATTTTCTTCTGATTTATAACGCCATTTCCTGACCAATCAAGCAAAAAAAGTTGCAGGCTCTTGTTCACGCCTTATTGCTTTCAATATTTCTAAAAAAACCCATATGAATTATTCCCACCTAAGATTTTTTTAAACGACAAAACCTCACCTATTATTTATTGATTAAAATTAAAGATTAAATTTAATAATCAATTATTAAATTTAATTGGTTAATAGGATAGTTTTATCCTTTTAAATAAAAAAATTAAAAAATATAATATAATAAAATTAATTTCATAAAATAATTAAAATATAATATAATATTAAATAATACTAAAATAATAATAAAATTTTAAAAATTTAATAACAAATTTTAACCGAAAACCTAATTAGGTAGTAAAAAAAATAACCATTTAGTTGAATTGATAGTCAAATCTGATCGTCTTGCTGATCGAAAATAATTGAAATATTTGAAACTGGTAGGTTTTAACTATCTTCCATAGCGACAATAGCCAAACTATCAATCCAATTAGGTGGCTATTTACGATCATTTGATTAATTTTTGATAGTCATAATTGTTAGTGGTGATGATTTTTTTTTTTAAATTTTTTTAATTTTTATTATTTTATTAATATTTTTATATTAAATTTTATTTTAATATTAATATAATTTGTTTAGTGGAGGTTATTTTAAATTTTTTATTAAAAATATTAATAAATTTAAAAAAATTAATTAAAGAGTGAGTATTTGTTTTTTCAATAAATTTTTTGTGGCACTTTGTCATTTAGGGTACTGGCCAAACCAAAAAGGCAAACCCACAAAAGCACATGTGATGATGTTGTCTATTTTTCAACCCTCTGATCCAAATTGAACCGATCCTTAAGAAAATTCAAATCTCCTTCTAAATCCAAACTCAGCTTGCTGGATTTTGCAGACTTGTCTTACTTTTCTAATTGTGTACAAGATGGTTTTGAATGGTTCATTCGGTAATACAAAAGTCATTCATTGGTTTTCAGAAAAAACAAGTGTGAACCCGAAACAGAAAGGTACAAAAGGTAGTTATCAGTAGTTGCTTGAAGGGAACTGATACTTAATATTAAAAAATTGCAACAGCGAACTTGGACTTTTATGCTCTATAGACAAAGTTGCAAAGATTCTCAAGTCAACTCTTACCTTTCTGTACTCCTTTGTTGAATCTTTCTTTGTAAAGCCCATTTGTGTATGATTGATTCACTTTCATTTTATGCTTTAGAATCAATTAGAACAAGCAGCCTAGAATTCAGCAGAGACTGTAGAGATGGATTCTGGAGAAAAAAGGCTCAATGAGCTTGGATACAAGCAGGAACTCCGAAGAGAAATGGTTTTTTTATTGTTTTATTTTTCACTCTTAATCTTAAGCTACTCTCGTCCTTCATTGTTTGGTGTTGCTGCTGCTGATGTTTTCTGGTTTGTTTTAATGTGTCGCAGACTTTATTCAAGACTCTAGCTATATCGTTTTCGACAATGACACTCTTCACCGGGATCACTCCCCTGTATGGCTCAAGTCTTCTGTATGCAGGTCCTGCTAGTCTTGTGTGGGGATGGGTGGTTGTTTCATTCTTCACCTTGTTTGTGGGAATTGCAATGGCTGAGATCTGTTCCTCTTTCCCAGTATGTCTCACTCTCATCTGATCATTCCAGTTCTTTTGTTAAGTTGCTTTTATTCATTTATCTACACATGTATAATCCTTTTGCTTTACTGCCATGTCGAATTTTCTTTATGTTGGCTCTTTTTGAATTGGATGTTCGTTTAACACCAAAACGTATCTTTAAAGGTTGAATATGATTAGTCAGAAGCAGAAATTAAAGCTTTTAGATTCTGAAGACTGAAAATTTTTTGGGGCAGCATATTTGTTCTATCACCTTTTTGCCTAAGGCTTTAAGGGCTTAAAACTTGATCAACTTTACAGGCTTTTTTTTTTTTTTTTTTTTTTTTAATTTTTAAGTTTTATAAAGAAAAGAATAGTTCTGTTCTTCTTGCAGATTACCATTATTTAGCAAGAGTTGTTGAAAGTTTAATAACATATCGGGAATGGCGTTGTTTGAACAATAACACTAGAAATGTCTGCAGATATCTGAAGCCTAGCTAATGCCTTACGCTTTCAGAATGATTGATGCACTTAGTGGACTGAAACTAACCACATATCTTGCAATTGAACAGACTACTGGTTCTCTTTACTTTTGGGCTGCCCATTTAGCTGGCCCCAAATGGGGTCCATTTGCATCATGGTGCTGCGCTTGGCTTGAGGCTATTGGTCTTATTGCTGGCATAGGAACTCAGGTATTCATACATGGAAAGAATAATAAATAATAGTTCAACACTTCATGTTGTTGCAAATCAGATTATAGTTTTGACAATTATTACTTGATTTGGAAGGCGTATGCAGGATCACAGACACTGCAAAGCATCATTTTACTATGCACTGGAACAAATAAAGATGGAGGCTATTTTGCTCCGAAATGGTTATTCTTATGTATGTACATTGGACTCACCGTTATATGGGCTGTTCTCAACACCTTTGCCTTGGAAGTCATTGCCTTTATCGACATAATTTCAATATGGTGGCAGGTACGTTACAGATTTTCTTTAGTTACATCCTCAATTTTACTGGCAACCAAACAGAACTTTGTCATAGCAGATTACATTTCTACTTGAGCAGGTTGTTGGAGGGCTAGTCATTGTAATAATGCTTCCCTTGGTTGCACAGACTACACAATCTAGTTCATATGTGTTCACACATTTTGCATTGTCACCGGCATCAACAGGAATATCAAGCAAACCTTACGCAGTCATTCTATCTTTTCTTGTCAGCCAGTATTCCCTGTATGGATATGATGCTGCAGCACATTTAACTGAAGAAACAAAAGGTGCAGACAAGAATGGCCCTATTGCGATCCTCTCTAGCATTGGGATTATCTCAGTATTTGGATGGGCATATATCTTGGCCCTTACTTTCAGCATTCAGGTATAAACACCTGTCATTTTGGCAATGCCAACGAGGCTCAGTCATTCAGTGTACAAGATATTACCCGGAAATTCTTTGCCTCACCTAGACTTGACTTGTGGTGGCAACTCTTTTTCAGGATTTTAGCTACCTCTATGATGCATCCAACGAGACTGCAGGAGTATTTGTGCCAGCTCAAATCCTCTATGATGCATTCCATGGGAGGTATCACAATTCTACTGGGGCAATTATCTTACTGTTTGTCATATGGGGTTCATTCTTTTTTGGTGGGCTCTCAATCACTACAAGCGCTGCAAGAGTTGTAAGTGCTCTGCCTTCTCACTCTCACCCTCTCACACAAAGATGCGCAAACAACAATCTGAAAATGAACTTTAGGCACTTCACTTCAGGAATTTCTATTAAACTTGTGGGCCTCAGATCTATATGTTAGATGATTAGACAGAAAGTTTCAAGCCATTTTAACTTTTGTTATACAATATCTGAAGCAGTTGACATGCCCATGATTCAGGTGTATGCTTTATCAAGAGATAAGGGAGTTCCTTTTTCATCCATCTGGAGACAAGTGCACCCAAAACACAAAGTTCCTTCAAATGCAGTGTGGCTCTGTGCAGCCATTTGTATTATTCTTGGACTTCCAATCTTGAAAGTCAATGTAGTCTTCACTGCCATAACTTCCATTTGTACAATCGGATGGGTAGGTGGGTATGCCGTTCCAATCTTCGCAAGAATGGTAATGTCTGAGAAGAATTTTAAAGCTGGACCATTTTATCTGGGAAAAGCTAGTAGACCAATTTGCTTGATTGCCTTTTTATGGATTTGCTATACATGCTCAGCCTTTCTTTTGCCGACTTATTACCCAATTGATTTGGATACTTTCAACTATGCACCTGTGGCCTTGGGTGTTGGTTTGGGCCTGATAATGCTGTGGTGGCTGTTGGATGCAAGGAAATGGTTCAAGGGACCTGTTCGGAACATACATAGCGAAAATGGGAAGGTTTAAGATTCTTCCCACTTGAAAATATGCTTGTACTGGGATCATTTCTTTGTCATGCATTTTAAAGGTTTTTATTACATAATTTTTTTTTAAATTAAAATAGGCTCACAATTATTAGTCCATTTGAGTAACAGATTTAGATTATCTTTGCAGTTGCAGTGCAATTCTTTCAGCCTCGGAAGGAACGTGTCTGTAACATTTGATTGACTACATACGTACTACTGTGTGTGAGGCAGAACATTTGCTGCCGGAAAATTTATATATGTATATATCTCCAACCAAGGGATTCATAAGACCTGCAGGCAGCTAATTGTGTAGTTGCTTCCTGGCCATCGGTGGCTTGGCTTCATATGACGGTAAGAACAATTTTCAAGCAACTTATGTGCCAAAATTGCAAACACAGAGTTCTTTAAAATAGATTACAACACCTGATAATCACCATTATGCTAGAGTACACTGTAAGGGACAAATCAATTAGCCAAGCTAGGGTGATTTCAGTTTCCTCAAATCTTCCAACCATAAACTGTAGCTAGAATTCCTTGCCAAAACATCTCTAGAAACCTGCTTACTGTCAACCAATCCAGCTGCATAGTTTTCAAAACCATTGATATTGTTCCACAGCAAATCTAACCCCCCTTTATCTCTCTCACTTCTAACACTATCTAGCCACTCCCTGGCTACCTCCAACTTTGCCCAGAAGCATGTATCCTGAGTCAAGCTTGCATATGTGCTCCTTCTGTAGTTTTCTGCATGACTAACTCTTCTCTCTTCCCACCACCTATCAAAAATCTTGTACCTCCTTTCTCTACCATGCTCTATGTAATGCCCCTTGACATGGTGCATCCCATTCCGATAGTATTCTGCAATGTCTAGAGGTTCAACCAGGAGCTTATAGGATTGAGCACCATTAACCCACTTTGCTCGCATATGGAAATCATGAGGCATTTCATTACTTTCTACCATTGAGATCACATTATCCCAGAAACGGCCGAGCATCATTCGATTCAAATTAACTTTGGACTCTCTTTTTGAGTTTCCTCGTCGCTTGAAGGAGTCATAGTAACCCATTTGCTCATCAGAATCATCACAAATTGCCTTGTACCATTCTATTTGAGCCCTGTAGGGGTTGATTTTTGATAATTTTATTGCCAGATTAGCCACATTTAAGTTTGGCGTGCGACCTATTTTCCTTTCCCTCTTCAAACAGTCTTTTGCTGGCACTCCAACTGATTCCTAATATTGATTCAACAGAAAGAAATAGATAATTCAGATGCACTTCATTTTTACATAAACTAGTGTACAATGAAAGAAGATAATATGATTGCTTGCAACAGAAGGCACTACCTGGGAAGCCATGCCTACAGACTGCAAAGCCAATGCAGCTCCAGCTTCATAGCAAGACTCAGGAATACCTCCTCCCGTAAAGTTTCTTTGCATTAAGAATTGATAAGAAACACTAGCAATGTAATCTCCATACTTGAGATGATCTTCAATGCTAGAATCAGGTGAACTTGATGCCATAAGCATCAAATGCATCATTTTGATGACAGAAACTGCATTATCCAAACATATGGCCCCCTCTTGAGAGATGAAAAAATAGCTCCCAAAGGGCCAAAACGAACTGTCATTTGATCCTCCTTCACATTGTGCAAGCTTTTCCAAGCAACCCAATACAGATTGAAACATTTCGACCTTTTTTTCGTTGTACAACTGGGTTGCTAGCTCTGGAGAAGTCTCAAAAAATTGCCAAAGGTTCAGGAGAAGTTGCAGGCAGGGAGAAATGTAAGGTGGGGGTACAAAAAACAACCTTGGGAAAATGTCCATTTTGGAGATGACATGGCAGAAGTTACCATCCCATCTCTGGCGAAGAATAGCTTTGGAAAGGGAATCATTTCCAAGCATTGGTGAGCCGAAGGTGATGCAGATTACTGATAAGGGAGAATGAATTAAGGAATGGAGGTATGAGAGGAGCCAGAGAGTTGAAAGAGAAGCGGTTGTTCCTCCTATGGAATGGCCAGTTATCACAATTGACTTGCTCTTCTCCATTAGTGCCACCATCTGCTTGGACATTTAAGATAAGGTGTTGGTAACTGAGATGTAAATTTAGAAAAAAAAAAAAAAAAAAAAACTGGAAGATAAAATCTACGAATTAATTGATTAATTACCATATAATAAAAATTTTTTAATTAAATTATGCGAAATTTTGGAATAATAGAAAATTGTAAAACTTTATTTTATTAAGAACCAATTAAATGTATTGAGAATATAATTGACATAATACTAGAAATGCTTTGTTGAAAGAAAGAAACCGACTACTAACCAACTCTGTTGAGAAAATTCAACATCACAAGGGGTGGTGTGAACATGTATGCAATTTCTAAAAAGGTTTAGAAAGTCTAATTCAACAAATTGACCCCTGAAGCGTGTTAAATGACTTGATAGTCAAACTTTTGGCCCACATTTGTTGTGGTCTGGAATAACTTTAGTTGACCCACATTAATTTAATTTT
Organism: Anacardium occidentale; assembly: GCA_026122585.1. Lineage (NCBI taxonomy): Eukaryota > Viridiplantae > Streptophyta > Magnoliopsida > Sapindales > Anacardiaceae > Anacardium > Anacardium occidentale. The sequence continues at coordinate 98,456 of JAJEJH010000583.1, forward strand.
AATTATTAGAGTGAATAACATTTTCCCAACCTAGGTTTGATCTTAGAACCCTTTTCACCCCCCGAATGCATGAAGTACATTTTCCTATCCAAAACCTATCTGCATTAACAAATATGGGACTTTCACACTATGTAGATTCTCATTTTCCTGTTTTCTTTCTCTCCATTCTCCTTCCGTTGTCTCTGTTCCCTCTGTTGCTCGTCTTCTCTCTCCCTAAAGATTTAGTCCCTCTCTTCACAAACAACTTCAAGAGGCGTTTTAGAGATTAAAACCAGTTTCCTTCATGGGGGGATATGTAGAGACTTTGATAAGAAATTATAGCAACCCTACTTTTCGTTCTCCATGACCACCCCTCTAACCCAAGTTTAATCACAACCTTAATCAAACCCATTCCCACTTCTCACTTTCACAAGACAAATTCGGGATTGTGATTTGGTTTCTTAAAAAAAAAAAGAAGAAAAAACTATTATCTCTCCAATTATCCTTTACAAATTCATCCTCTGTCGCACAATTAATCATCATAATAGAAACATCAAAAGAAAACAAATTTCATAACATCCAAAATCTAGGAAACCTCTTTCAATTATGCAATGAAAGTTTTGAGAAATGGTTTGGATTGATATAAAAGAGGGGAGAAGAGAGTAGCAGCTCATTTACCTTTTTATTTGTTTTCATTCTTATAGATTGGAATATGAGATTCATGCATTTAATTAATTAAAAAAGGTTCAAGAAAAGAAAATCTCTCTCATTATTATTTTGAAGTCATTTGGATGGTCACTGAACATGACCTAACACCTATCTTTCTAAGTTTTCAAAAGAAATTTCATGAATCTTTTCCAGGATTCGTAATTGGTACCATCAATCAATCATATAATAATTGAGATTTGACGTTGCCGCGTAAGTTTAGTTTTCACAATCACAATATTTTTTAAGGCCAAGCGACCAATTTCTACCCAAAGCTTTCTTAAATGATAAATACCACTCAAAACATTTAAAAACAATCAAATATCCATTATTAATTAAACTTAATAATTAATTAATTAATAAAAAAAGATACATTATTTTTAATACAAAAATTTAAAAATAATAAATAATAAAAGTAATTGACAAAAATACTTAAAATACAAAATAATATTAAAATAATAATAATAAAAAAAATTTTCAAAATTAATTAAAAATAAAAAAAAATTTCAAAAACAATCTCTATTGTCCACTACAATGGTCAACAAAAACTTAATCAATTCATAAAAAATAACTATTTGATTAAATTGATTGCCTCGATATTAAAAATTATTAGATCTGATTGTCAATAATTTGGTTGGTCATCTCTGTTATCGAAAATGATTGAAAATTATCAATATGTACAAAATTGACCATTTTTGATCAACTTTAATGGCAAAAGCAACTAGATCTAGTTATTTTCGCCAGATTTGATTATTTTCGTCATTAAGATGACTAGATTCGATCGTAAATATAATTAGGTAGTTATTTTCGATTATCTAGTTAGGTTTTCGATGACCACCAATAATGTTGTAGGCAACGATAGTTTTTTTTATAATTTTTAATTCTTATATTTATTATTATTATTTTTATATTGTTTTATATTAAAATTTATTTTAATATTAATATTATTTAATTTTTATAGAGAGTATTTTGATTATTTATTTTAAAATATAAAAAATTTTAAAAAATAAATATTTAATTTTTAAAAGTTTTTTAGATAACGGTTCAAGAAAATCTTAGGTGAGAATTAGTTTTGGCCTATGTTTTAATGTGCATTTTATAACTTAAGGCTTACTTTTTTTTCAAAGTTCATACCATGTTACCCGTTCAGAGCTGGCCCCGTAACTGGAGACATTGGAATCACTTTTTCTAAATATAAAAATTAGGGCCAAAGGATTTAGTCCCGCCCATAGTTTGAGGCGGGGACAAAGTCCAACCAACTTACTTTTAAAAGTCCAGATTCTCACCCTTCATCCAATTTCATTAACCCATTTTATGAAAAGATAAAAATACTCTTATTAATAAAAATTATAATAAAAATAATATTTAAATATATTAAAAATTATAAAAAAATTTAAAAATTTTTATAAAATTATAAAAAATATTAAAATTTTAAAAAATAAAAGCTAGCCACCGCCGACGCGTCGACGGCGGTGGCCGCATCAAATGGCACTAGGTGGTCGGAACGGCCACCTGGTTCCAAGGGGCCTCCCAAATCGACGGAGGAGGCCAGATCTGGACACCTCCGCCAGAAACCTTGGTCGGAAACGATCGTTGGGGCCAAAGCCGACCATCTCCAACCATTTCTGGCCTTTTTTTTTGGTCGGAGGAGACTAGATCTGACCTCCTCCGCCAAAAGAGAAGGCAGTCAGATCTGGCCGCCTCCGTCGATTCTAGAGGCTAGAATTGGCCTTCCTTGGAACCAGGTATCCGGCGACGATGACCGGTTTTTATTTTTTTAAATTTAAATATTTTTTTAAATTTTTAATATATTTTTATATATATTTAAATATTATTTTATATTTTTATAAATTTTAATTCTAAAATAACAAATTTACCCATTGATTTACTGTTGACTGTTAGATTTAACAGTCAATGGATAAGATTTTAGGTTTTTTAAACTTTACAGGTGAAAGTTTGTTCCCGCCTTAAACTATGGGTGGAAACATGTCTTTGGCCTAAAATTAAGCTACACGTTAATACGACAAAGGTGTGAACAGCTTAAGAATCTCTGGCCGTAGATACTGATTATTGTCAGACTTTAACCAAACAAAAAGCACTGAAAATTTTATTCATTCAAAGTCAAGAACCCCAAACCCACCCACTCAAGAATTTACTGAAATCGATCGCTTATCTTTTCTCACGACGCCTCTCTTTTTGAAACAAACAATGCAAAAGTACTACTCTTCTATTAACTTCCCAAGCTTTTGGTTTTTTGTCATACGAAGTAGAAAGAGAGGGAAAGTAAGTTGCTATAGTAGTGTTTGGTTCTCTTGATTCTTATTCAATGATGAATTACGGATACGAATCAAGTGAGAGTCCATCAGAAACAAATCAACAATATCTTCGAACAGTAACCACGGTCTTATAATTTTTCTCAAGAAACTTAACGATTTACTGACCTGGGTTCGGAAGGTTGGGCATCCATAGATGGAGAAGAAAAGCTGCAAGAACCCAGCTTCGATCATGATCGCCTTTTCTCCTTCATTGATTTGGCGATGCAAAGGAGAGAAAATCTGGCTGTTCTCACCATCTAGACCCACCAAATCTCCACAACAAACCCCTGACTGAGAATGAGAAAACAAATTTCCCATGTTCGAAAAACTAACATATCCAATATTCCCAATTAGGTCCATCACGAAACCTTGTTGCGGATTCGAGTTAGCCAGGTTGCAGAGTCGCCATGAGGCTTCTAGCACTGGCGTTGATGCCACGAATGTTGCCAATATCTCACTCGTCTCAAACCTGAAATAAATGAATATATGGGGAGTGGAGTTTGAAAAACTCTTAATAAGAGTTGGAAAAAATAGTTTTCCAAATTGATTAACTTACGATGAAGCTTCGGGTTCCATAGACCAGTGCTTGCAGAAATTGAATATTTCTTTGGTAAGATAATTGAATGGAAGAAGCAATGCACAAGTTTGAATGGGTTGTTGGTATTTAAGGGAAGAATACGATCGTTTTGTGAGTGGCTAACTTGAATTGTGGGTCGTGCTCGTGGGTCAATTTGTCGTCTTGTGATCATGGTAGGAGAAGAAAGGGATGGATTGCTGGGGTGGGTCTTGGTACTAATTTTTCATTCGGCCTAACAATTTTATGTTTGTAAATTTGAAAATTTTATTTATTCATCCATTATCTATATGTAATAAAAAATATTACATAAAAAGATAAAACCGTTAGTTTACATAGACTGAAAAAATTATTTAAAAAGTATTTAAAGATTTAACCAATCTAACACAAACACGTGAAAGGGTGAAAGATATTAGAAAGTTTATGTAATGTAAGACCTTTTGGCCTCTCTTGAAATGGTAAACTTCATAGCAATTCTTTTTTCCTCACAATTGGCTTCTCATCCGAACACTCTTCCTTTTCTTCCTCACCCTTTTCCTCTTCTCCTCTTTCTTAACCTCATCAACATCTAAATTGCCAAATCCAATGTATAGGCAGTTGTGGTAGGTTTAGGAAAGAATCACGAGAGTTTTGGTTGGAATGGCGAGTTCGACAATGGTTTATGGTGTCGATGGAGGGATAAGGGAGAGAATTTGTTTAGTGGCCTTGATAGTGGATTTTTTATTGACAACGATATGGGCTTTGCAAGCAAGAGTAAAGTTATAACAATTCAAATAGAGACAACATGTTAGTTAAAGTTTTTGCTTGATGGTTCAAATAAAGATAATTCAATGCCTAATATTTTAAAGCTGAAAAGGTTGAATTTTAGGTAATCTTTCTAATGTGAAGTTTCCATTGATGATTATTTTTTTTAAAGGGTTTGTTGAGGTTTACAGTGGTACAAGAGCTGTCAATCAATTGAGAGTATATGATCGAGTGAATGCCCTCTTATAAACGCCTTGACACTTCTCCATCATATTTACAAATTTGTTTTCAAAAATAAAAAAAAATAAAATTATATATAGGTAAATAAGGGATTACTAGGATCCATACTGTAACACCTTCCCTAAAAGTATTGTCCTTCAAAGCAAGTGTCACTGAATTAACTAAAAGAGTACGCAAAAGTTTAAAACTTAACATTAATTCATCATATACTTATAATTGACTAAAATACCCTTTACTAAAATATGACGTGATAGTGGTAAAAAGAATGTTGAATAAATGAAAAACATAATCTAATACTTAATATGTGTAACATAAATGACTAAAATACCCTTAATTAAATTAAGATGTGATAGTAGTTAAAAGAATGTCGAATAAACGAAAAACATAAGCTAATACTTAATATGTGTAACACTAAACATAAACCTATAAAACCATAGTATTTAAATTTGTGAAACATAAAATACCTTATTTGCTCTTATGCCATCTCAAGCTCACGGACTTTCTCTCACACCACAACCTTCTTGATCATCTGTACTTTCACATATTAAAAACAAGGAAATGAGTGAAAAGATACTCAGTAAGTAGAAGACTCTACTTAAAACTTTTAATTAATTCCTATTTTATCCCTAGCTTAATCTATCTTAACTAAGTAATCATGAGCATATCTCTGAACTTCAACTATGTTAACATGGATTCTTTATTTCATTTCTTAACTTGGGAAGCTCTAAAGTCCCATCTCACTGTCTTGAGAAACTCTATGGTCCCATATGATCATCTAAGATATATTATGGATCTTATATTTCAGTGAGCTTCTTAAACTTAAAGATTTAGGTGAGATGTTTAGCTGAACTAAAACTAGTCTATCTACGTTGATTAAACTAAGTTAAGTCAAGGATTTAAGACGTTGGCCATGTGAGGTATTGTAGTCTTTTTTTCTTACACTATTGGACTACTATCTCATATTTGGGCTCTACTACAAGCCAATGTACCTTATTATGAACATAATGTTCTACTACAAACTATTAAGCCCTACTGCCTATTATAAGCGGTGTAGGGTGAAAATTCTTATAAGTGCCTTTTTGAATAAACCTTTATGAAACATATTGCTTTTGAGAGAACTTTGTCTCAACTACATTAGGAGGTATGTTACTATAAATCGAAATATTTTTTCCCATATATTATTGATGAACATTACAACATATATAAGATTTACAATAAGATATTAACAAAAATAAATCAATCCTAATATATACATTCCTAATTTGTGAAGATTTACATCTTGACAGTCTAATATGAAAGAATTTTAACTTGTTTATTATTTCTATGCTCCCACTCAAGCTGAAGCATATAGATCACATACACCAAGCTTATTACAAATATACTCAAAATGAGGACCTTTAATAGACTTAGTATGTATATATGACAATTGATCATTTGAGCTGACATGAATGGTGAATATGTACCTTGATAAGACTTTTTCTTGAATAAAATGGCAGTTCATTTCTATATGCTTAGTCCTCTCATGAAATACTAGATTGAAAGTAATATAAATAACAAGCTTGTTATCACAGAGTAATTTCATTTGAGATACTTTAGCAAAACTTAATTCGTGAATCAACTATTTTAACCATATAAGCTTACATGTTGCCAATGCCATAGCATGATACTCTACTTCTACACTTGATCGAGTAACAACTTTTTGTTTTTTACTTTTCTAAGAAACCAAATTACCTCTAATCATAATACAATAACCTGAAGTAAAATATCTATCAGATAGAGAACTTGCTTAATCGACATTTATATATCCATCAATTTCAGTGTGTCCCTCGTTTTCATTAAATGGTCCTTTGCATGGTTCTCTTTTAATATATTAGATAATCTAAATTACTACATTCTAATGAATATCATACGAAGATTGTAGGAATTGACTCATAATAAAAAGATGATAACCTTGAAAGATTAGGAACCATTTATTGACGCTTGGATAAAATCAGATGTCCTAATTGATTGTGGAGTAAAGTTAGGTACTTGACTATAGTATAGAAGATAAAAAAGGAAGACTAACAAAGATGGTAAAGTCCTCATGACCTACTTCTTGTGCTAATCGTCTGTCCTAAACTTGATCTTGTATAATAATAGAGTCACCAGTAATAGTGATTAAACAGTTTAATGTTCATGTAAGTTGACTAATAGACATGATTATATAGACAATTAGGAGGATAAAAAAAATATATTTGAAAGGTAAAGAAGGAAGTGGGTGAACAAGTCCCACAACTTCAACCATGACTTTTGTACCATTAGTTAAAGTGACAGAACAAGGAGAATTCAAATATGAAAAATGAGAAAACAATTTAGAGTTGATAGAGAGATGATTAAAGGCACAAAAATCTAAAACTGTGGTCTTAGATAAGAGGATTGTGTGAGATAACCAACCAAATTACCAGAGTAATGAATGAGGTTACTAAAGATTAAGATGTCTATTTAGTTGCCTGATATTGGAGATATTTTTCATAATTAGTATCGTTAAGAGTTAAGGATGGATGAAAGATTATCCTATAGAGTTATCTAAGCGAATATTTGAAAGAGTTGATTCGATGAGATAAGCAATCTAAAGGGGTTGTCCATGCAATTTATAATACTTCTCTCTAGTGTGTCCCTATTTATTACAATAATTACATTTAGGGTGACCACCCTTAATTCCTTTGGCACTGTAATCCCTGATGCTATATTGAGTAATAAAAATAGAAGAATCTGGGATCGAGGATCCATACTTAGTGCTACTAGAAGATACTCGAAGTAATTTGGAAAAAACTTCATTAAGAGTGGGAATAATACCATTGGCTAGAATTTGGTCTCAAATTGGGGAAAAATCTAAATTTAAATTGTAAATGTCAATATTATAAAGATTTATGCAAGTAGACCAAATCTTCTTTAGTAAATTTACTAGTAAGCAGTAAGAAACTAAATTCAGATTTCAATGATGCCATATGGCTAATTAAATTTGACATACTGAGATCTTGTTGTTTCAAGTTGACAATATGTGATATGATTGAGTACAATTGCTAAACATCATTAGTATATAGTAGTTTTGCTTACTTTTGAAGTCTTTTATGAGTTTTATATGTCTTATAAATAGGAAAGAGTATGGGATCTATGGTTTGCTATAACAAACTACACAATAGTATATCTATTCTAGTCAATTTAGCTCTATCATCATCTTTTAAGTTTGATGCTTTCCTAGTTAGATTCAGAAGATACAAACCATGAACTATAATTATAACTAACTATCAATTTTTCAATAGTTATATTAGAGGAAGAAAGGCAAAGAGTGAGTGCACCTATTTTGGAAGACCCTTCACTAGCCATATTCTTGGACATAAGTCAATCACTAACAATACAAACAAATAAACAAGAGCAACCAATAGTAGCCACTCAAACTAGAAACCAAATAGAGAAATACTAATAATACATAAGTCAAGGTAGCTCGATTAGAGATGACTGAAGGTAGAAACATAGAATTCCAAGAAGAACAGACAACAATAGTCTTTTTTAATGATAAAAAAGGGTGTGCTTACTATCAGTATAAGTCATTGTTTTTAGAAAAGAAAGATCGATGGTTTTTATGAGTGCCTTAAGAAGAATAGGTGAAGATGGACATTTCTAATGGCCAAAGATGACACATCCATCAAAGGTGTTAATGCTAATGGTGAGATTATATAACCATCAGCGACAAAGATCGAAAAAGTTAAGGCTAAAGAGAAAGGCGATTTGTAAAGGCTTACAAGCTATAATTTGATAATGATATTGTTAGAAGTGAGCTAAAAATAAGAACACGATTCCAAATATGGCTTTAAAGAGCTGATCTGACATCACTAAAGTTTTTTTAAAAAATACCACTAAAAATTGCATAGTGTAAAAATGCTAGGGTTTTGATACTTAACCTAGCTCAAAAACCATATAAATTGGATTTTTTTTTTTTTATATATTATTGATGAAGAATATTACAACATATATAAGATTTATAATAAGGAATTAATGGAAATAAATCAATCCTACTATTTACTTTCCCAATTTGTGAAAATTTACATTTAAACATTCCTAATATGAAAGTCTTACAACTTGTTTACTATTTCTATAGTTATATACTTGCTCTTAAGATAATTTAGTCTCAAATGCACTAGGAGTATGTTCTAGAGCCACATACTTAGGCTTGTTCAACTTGTTTATATCTTTCCTCTAATGCCTTATATGTTATCTTTCTATTTAGGCATGTTTTAATGCTATCGTATACCTTAAAAGCCTGTTAACTTTATTTTATTTTTTGTTAACCAGAGGGAACTTGACCTGTACTTTGCTTGGATTGGAAAACCCTTTAAGGCACCTGTGATGATGATGATGATTTTTGCCTCGCTAAGTCAGGTTCATTCATTTGCCATTTTTGATTGGTTACCCTAGATGTAACTAAGAGAACATGCACGATTGAGTTTTTGGTTTGTTGTGAAGCTTTTGAAATGGAATCATTACTCAAGGATTACCTTAAAAAAAGATGCATCAACGAAAATAAATGACTTTGTAAATTCCTTGTAAGGATCCAAACATCTATACTTATCCAATAGATAGGTTTGATAAGTTGGGTATGACGTGAGAAGGTGTTAGGCATACACATCATTCAACCTAAGATTGACTTTCAATCATATGGCTCATTTGAAAATGTTCATCAAGTTGATTAGATTCCTTTTTTTAATAACATGTGATGTGGTCTAGATATTTAATGTACAAATAAAATGGTAGAACTTCTACAGAGTGATAAAAATTAAATTGTAATGCATTCTCCCTTAAACAAGCCTAAGAAATTAAAATTTAATTACAACACATTGATTTCCTAAACAAGCCAAGGAAAAGTAAATCAATCACCCTTAAATCTGACAACATGAATTGTATTCACCTTTAGTCTAATATTATTAGACCAAAATAAACTACAAAAATACTATCTACAAAACAAAGGTTAATTCAAAGTAAATACACACACACACACACATTTATAAGAAATAATCTATTTTATTCATTACCTTAACTTGTGAACATGTGTTGATTGGATACGGCCATATGCAAGCCGTTCAATCTACTTTTATTTTATAGTCATTCCATGTCTTCTCTTACAAACACAAAGAGTAATACATTTTACCAGTGGATGACTCAAGGGCACATACAAATATTCAAGAAAGAAGAATCCATGTTCCAAGAGGTGGTCATCAACAGGTATAATCCATTATAGACCCAGATTCAACACATATACAATATCAATGATTTTTATTCATGATATTAAGCAAGCATTTCCTATGTATCACACATTAATCAAATACAACAAATGAGAAACACTAGATGACCATTCAATAAAATTATTCAAGTACAATTTATAGATGATTTATGAATAACATGCAGAGAGTTGCAAGATGAACACTTGCATTTTATTTGAAGTTTGTCTGTAGATTTGTTGACTAACAAATTATAGATTGGAATATATACATTTCTATTTTACAAATTTAGGCAACATTATCATTTTTTTTTCAACAACAAGATAGACAACCTATGTATCTTTGACATAGCTTACATACATGATAGTGATACATTCAAATATATACATATAAAACAATATATATACTTTAACAAATCTAAATATAACAAATCTTATTTTTATCACTAATACTCATGCCAATAAGTATTTAAAACAATGAGTTAAACATTTTGCATACATTTCGTCTTGAATATTAGTAAAAATGACAACTATACTTATTTTACAACTACATGTAGACAACTTGGTGTTGCACATGGATGATCGATAATGTTATATTCACATGTAGGACTAAGTGGTCTACCTGTCATGCATGACAAATAAAAATAGACCAGAAGCAAGTTTAACTCAAAACTAAAGAAAAAAAAAAGGGTCTTCTTAAGGAACTAAACTAGGTGCTTTTGCTATGTTAGATCTCTTTTAATATTAGAGAAAACTATTGCCTAATAACCGAATGATGAGTGGTGTTGGTTTTTAGCTTTAAAATCTTTGGGAATAAGTTTTGATAGTGTTTTTAAGAGTGATTCTAGGATGGTGTTTTCAAAAGTGTTTTTAGGACAATAATTTGATTGAAGGACAAGTTTTCTCTTAGAAGAAATATCATCTTCTCTCTCATTGGATCTATGTTTTTCGCTTATGTTGCCCTTATAACTTTGTCCCTAAGTTTCTTTAAATAGGGGGTAAAGTGTAATGGTTACCCATGGGTACGATTGATATATGCAAATTAGTCAGCATTGTCTATTGAGCATGCCTTAAACTTGTAATTCAGTAACCGCGATGCATGAACATATGTGTACCAATCATGTTTGTATATTAGACAAAATAACCATCTAAAATGGGTTGAAATAGGTTAGATCTTACCCAAAGGTTGAGGGAAATAAATTCCTTTTAAACAAATGGCTAGACATAACAAAAAAGCTAAGGGAAGTAGGTTCATTCATCATACTTATTTGTTTGACCATCGATGATACTCAATTCGACATTTAGGAGTTTAACATAAGGCATACAAATTAGTTCTCATTAATGAAGACAAAAACTTATTAGGTCAAAATAGGGTGTCTATAGAGGCCTCTTACTTTGTGTGATTTGTGTATATCGTGTAATGATATGCAATAACATGGAATGAACACAACGACATAAAAACATAACAAAGCATAAAATAAGACAACCAACTTTTAACCAATAGAGAGAAAAAGGTAACCAAAGCTTGTAATAGACTTATAAATCTTTAAGAAGTGGTTGAAGCTCGAAATAGACCTATATGTCTTTAAAAAGTGATCGAAACCCGTAATAAGCCTATAGGTCTCCAAAAAATGGTCAAAAACCATAACAAACTCACAAGCTTCGAAAAGAGGTATTCCTCAAGTTTAAACACTGGTTAGAATACTACTTACCAAATGTCTTTTAAGATATTAGATTTTTATAGCATGATCCAAAATAAGTATCCCTCCAACCCTGTACACTAGCTAGGATATAACCCCTTAAGTGTTCCATAAAATACTTAGATTTCTAAAAGATGATCTATAAGATCTTCAACCTAATTATCAAATAAAATACAACCTACCGAATATCCCTTGAGACATTATATTTTGATGACTTACCCTTTTCTAGATAAAGGTCGTGATGGATTAGTTGATTCTAGGTGTCTCCAAGAAATCATATTTTTCAGGCCTAACTGTTGGCCATAATATGAGATCTTACATATGCTCCTCTAGTCTAACCATTAGCCAAAACATAGGTTACAAAGACGATATCCCTCCAGCCTATACACTAGCTAAGATATGACCTATCAAATGTTTTGTATAACACTTGGATTTTCACAAGATAATCCATAGGAAGTATTCTTTTAACCTAACCACTGGCCAAAATGCAAACCTACCAAATGTCCTACAAGACATCGAATTTATGAAATATGATTTGGTTGGATAAAATTCCTTAGTAGGACAAGTTGACTGATATGATATAATGATTTCCCCCTTCTAAGTGGACTCAGTTGATATGTTACTTCTACCCTTTTAGGATGGAAAATGATCTAAGAACCCCTTTAGGGTGATAAATAGTAAAAGCACTCCTTTGAGGCAATAATTAACAAATATTAAAGGATTCAAGGATTTCATTTCTCTTTATTCTTTATCATGATAATGTTTTTCTTGAATCTATGTGCTTTTTCTTACTTGATGATGAACTAAATCTTTTTTACTAAGATAGGACTAGCTAATTCATGAATTTGTAGTGTTTCTTGATTTTGATTAAATAGCATGTTATTTCATGATGAGTTTGTGCTTTAAACTTTATGCTTGTTAAGAACTAGATCAACTTTTAATAGGATTTCTACTATGTGATTAAGACTGAGAGGTGATATTACATAAAAGCTATGAGAATACAAACCGTGGATAAATTGAATAAGGAGATCTATGAATTGATACATGCAATAGTGATAGAATTAATAAGCTTGTGTCGAAAACTAGCGGATTCCATAGAACATTAATGTATTTTCATTTAATTAAATTTATGTAGAGACATCTAGGTTATTAGATTGTGAAATATGATTTGATATTGTTTGAGAAAGAATATTGATCAAAGATAGAATAAGCAATATACTTATAGGCTTAAGATAATGAAGAAAAAAAACCTAGGTTGATTTGGTAGTCCGTTTGGCTCAGGGCCAAACAATAGTTATAATTCATATACCAGTAAATTTTAAAATTTGCCTCACAGTATGCATGTTTAGGTTTTACTTTTACAAATTCCACCTCATATACAAATCAAAACCTATGGGACTTAATTAATAAGACCCTTAATAATTATTAAGTTTTGTAAAGCTTTTTAATATAACCCCACTAAGAGAAGCCCTTGTTCATAGGAACCTTGTTTACAAAAGCAAAGGGTAGCCCATTATTAGGTGGAAGACTAGCTTTTGGTTATATTGGGTCATACTTAACTAATAAAAAGTAGTTTGCTCACAAAAGTAAAGGTAAAATGGGGTATATTTGTTGATACGTGGGTTATGTAGTATTTAACCCACTAATATTAAGAATCATAACTGAAGCTTGCATGATTCGTTATAGTAAAACTCAGCTTGAGATTATAGGCTTTTGTTAGATTGATTGACCTACCTATTTAGGTCACATTGGCATGTTTGCCAGAATAGAAGATGAGTCAACTTGATAGGATCTTCTCACTAAAAAGTCTATCAAAACTTCTTGAGTACAATAATAGGGTTTTTAGTTTGAGGAAAATAGTTAGAGTATTTAATAAAAACTTGTTTAAATGATTTCTTAATAATCAATCGATTAAATTCTTCTCTGTACATGTAGTTTCAAAATAATCATGACATCCTCAAACTCATTGTGAACTATTTTGGATAAGGAAAAACGGCTTGAGGGTGTGAGGGTGTTAATTTTCTTGATTGGTATTTGAAATTACATATTATTTTATATCAAAAAGAGAGGTTGTATGTCATTGAAAGGGATAAACTCCTTGAGCATGGTCCTAATGCCAATGAAGTTGAAATAGATACCTAATTTATAGTCGTAACATAAAGATATAGGTGCCCAATCTATAATTCTCCACTTCTATGAAACATTAAAGACTTAAAAGATGAGCAAACGATATCAAGAGTTTGGCCCTATATAAATACAATAATATGAGCTTATGTAACCAAAATGATTGGTTATATTGAGAAACTAGCTATCTTGAGGTTCATCATGGACAATGAGTTGACAATTGACCTTATGTTGTATTCATTCCCTCCTTCATGATCATAATTCATTATAAAAATTAACCTTGTTAAAAAGAAGGTGTCACTTATTAAGTTGCTTGGTCTAATTAAGACTTTTGAGCAAGACATGACTAAGGGGAAAGGGAAAAAATGACTGATAGTTATTGCCAAGCATAACACCAAAGGTAAAGGTAAAGCCAAGGCTAAGCCCAAACCTAAGGGATAGATCCAAACCTAGAGTCATATTACTTTACAACCTCATGGTAGTGTAGGATAAGGACAAGTTGTTTTGTATTTTTGTGGCAAGCCAAACTATTAGAGAAAACATTGTAAAACCTTAGAAAAAAAAGAAAAGGTCAGCTACTTCTACTTTAGGCATGTTTATTACTAAGACTAATCTTACTCTAATTCATCATGGGTTATAGATATAAGATGTGGTACTTATATCACTCCTGATATACAAAGGCTAAGACAAAGTAGCTTGTTTAGCCTATAAGAGGTGAACTTATAAGTTGATAATAAAGCAAAGGTATTAGCTCTAGTTGTAGGATCATATAACTTTTCTTTGCCTTTAGGGTTTGTACAAGAACTTAAAATTTGTTATTTTTACCTTCTATTTTTGGAAACTTGACTTTTGTATCTATTTCAGATAAAAAAAATTCTCATTCTTGATTACCAATGGTGTTATAGCTATTATTTTGAATGGTTTTCTTTATGGAACAAAAAAATTAATTAACGATTTATACGTTCTTAATTTAGAAAACAATAAAACTCTTAATGTTAATAATAAATGGATCAAATAAGATCAATTGAATCCTACATAAATATGGTATTTTGGGTTTAGACACATAGGTTTGAAGCATATTTCAAAGCTCCAATCCACTAGAATTTTGTACTCATTTGACTTTTAGTCATATGATGAATACAAATCATGTCTTATAGGCAAGATGACCAAGTCTCCTTTTATTGGTCATAGTAAAAGAATGGCTAAACTATTAGAAATCATGCATAATAATATGTGTAGGCCCATGACAATACATAGTAGACATAAGGAACTCTATTTCGTAACATTTACTAATGATTTCAGTAGATATGCTATGTGTATCTTATGAAACATAAGTATGAATGCTTTGACAAGTTCAAAGAATTTAAAAACAAAGTAGAGAAGTAATTTGATAAAAGTATTAAGATCTTTCAAAGTGATTGTGAAGGGAAGTATTTGAG